>JBBMOC010000008.1:4474452-4503538 GCA_037975185.1 Centropyge bicolor | reverse complement strand
GAAATAATATTTTCTATAAATCAGCAGAGAAGCTCCAGTTGTAGATTTTACCAAGATAACTCAAACACACCAGTTACCACGAAAATGCAACTGATAAACTAATTAGTGAACAGACTGAAAATTAATTGGCAGCAATTTTAATAACTGTTTACACACTATTTGTTTCAGTCATTCATCAAGCAAAAATGACCAAATATCCCCTTGTTTAAAAGTTTCCTAAATGTGAAGATTTTCCACTTTCTTTGTATTATGTAATGTTTATCATGAATATATTTGGGTTTTGGACAAAAGAAGTAATCTGAAGGAATCATCTTGGACTTTATAGAGATATTTCTTTTCACTGTTTACTGATATTTTAGAGACCAAACAATGAATTGATGTATCATTAATTGAGAAACTAATCATTTGCCATCAGCACTAATGCAGTTATGAAACTGAGGTGAATAAACAAACATTGTTATGAGAAGAGTAAAAGCTAGTTAATTTATATCTTTCAGTGAAATAATTTTTTAATTTTGAAAACCAAGCCTCAAGTGGGCCAATGGACTTTGTTTTTGGTGAATGATCACTTTTCCACAGCAGACATTTAGATGTGTTATAGAAGGAAACACACAGGTGTAATGAAAAGCCTGTAAGAATGACTTGTTGTTTCTCCATTTCTATGCTGATGATACCCAGCTCTTCCTGTCCTTCCCCCTGGATGACCCCACAGTCTCTGCCAGATCTTGTCATGCCTTGCAGATATCTCAACATTGATAATAATTTAAAAAACACCTTTAACTTAACCTCTCGAAGACCAAGCTCCTTGTGATCCCAGCCAGTCCCTCTATCCAACAAGAAATCAGCATCCAGACCCGACAACAAAGTCCTACAAAGACCTACAAAGTCAGTTAACCTTCAAGGCTCATGTGGCCTCTGCTGCTTGGTCTTGTCAATTTGCCCTGTACAACATCTGGAAGCTCAGAACTTTTCTGTCTGAACATGCAGCACAACTGCTGGTACAGGCTCTCGTATCATGCATGGACTACTGCAGCTCCTGGCTGCCAGGCCTCCATGTACAGTCAAACTTCTGCAGATGCTCCAGAATGCAGCAGCACATCTGATTTTCAAGCAGCCAAAAACCAGCACATGTCACGCCGCTGTTCAGATCGCTCCACTGGCTTTCAAATTCAAAACTCTGAAACTTGCCTTCAAAGCGCCCTCCTCCCTGAACTCCCTCATTCAGGTGTATACTCCCTCCTGCTCACTACGCTCGGCCAATGAAAGGCGCCTGATGGTTGTTCTCTCCTGCTTGCGTTGTATCAACTCTCAGATGTACTTTGCTTTGAATAAAAGCATCTGCTAAGTGAAATTGTAGATGGCTCCGTTCCATTTCAGTGCGTCAGTGAGACTTTGTCAGTGGACCAGCATGCAGAGTGTTACAGCCCTGAAACAAGCCGAGCTAAATGGAGTGTGACCTTCATAATAATGATTAATTACGCCTCTGGTTTTCCTGCTATGTCATGTCACAATGTCTGCATTAAAAAGGGCCTATTTGTCGAGTACAGCACGTCTCCAATTACTAATGTGGAGCAACTGATTTTAGACGTGTGTGTGTGTCAAGTCAGCACTAAAGCTGACATTCTCTCCTCTGCTTTCAAGTATACATGCTTATACACTTCTATCAGGAGAGTGACGAGCTGCAGTCTATGATGATCGAATGCCATAACTCCTGGCACTGTGCCTGCGTTTCATTCATGATTTCACATCAGGTCTTGTGTATCCACGGTTTGAGCTGCTGTGCTGCATCTGTGCCTTCTTCTATTTCTGGACTCTGGTTGCTGCAGTTGCAGAAGCTCAACACTGCAGCAGATTCTCACTACGCACCAGGATTCTCTGTTTTCAGTCTTTCACTTTCTCTCTTTCACCAGCAGCACAAAGTTTTATGGTATGAATGAAGTTACTTGTTTCTTCTGTTTAGCTGTCATTCTTTTCTTTGTTTGTTTGCCATCATATTTAAGAATCCTCAGGTCATGAGTCTTGGGCATTTGGCTCCGCCCCTGACTTTGCATTGACCAATCAGAGCTGAGACTGCAGTGTGTAGCATGAGGGTGATGATCGGAAGAGGTGTGCCAGGCTTTTCTCTATGTGTGTGTGTTAGAGGCAGCACAGATAGACTGTGTTTTCTCCCCTCATGTATGATAGTCATCCCAATCTTATTAAGATCTGCTGTTGACGCTGCGTCCTTCCTCCTCCTCTTTTCCTCCCTCCCTCCCTCTCTCCTTCATTCTTCCCCTCTCTCTCTCTCTCTCTCTCTCTCTCTCTCTCTCTCTCTCTCTCTCTCTCTCTTTCCAGCACTTCTGCCTCTGCTGCTGCTTCTGCTCTTGTTGCTGCTGAGACACAGATCATTACTCTGCACTGTTGCAAAGGCCCCAGGCTCACATTCACTTCTGCAATTCTCCTTATCTCTGTCCTCTCTCCTATTCTCTCTCTCTCTCTTTCACGCGCACACACACACACCCACACAGACTTTGCCAGATGAAAATGTCCGGAGAGGAAGAGACTCTACCAAATGGGTAAGACACTTGCTGCGTGTTTGGATGGTGTGTGTTTGTCATTCACTTGGCCTTCGTAAGATGCTCTGTAGGTGTGTGTGTGTGTTCAAGCTGTGAGACTCAGGCATGTGGACAAACTCGCTCGGGTTTATTATCACGGCTCTTTTGTGTCAACGCTGCGAGGCCTTCAACCATCTCATTCCAGCTGAACAAATGTGGCAAAACCTCTGTCGATAAACTAATGCTTCGTCACTCTTGGAGGAGTGTGTGTGTGTATGATGAATAGTGATTGTGTGCTAAGTGGTTTTATCCGTGTGTGTGTGTGTGTGTGTGTGTGTGTGTGTGTGTGTGTGTATGTTTGTGTGCCTCAGTGATAATGGTCATTGTGCAAGTTGCTCTCAGGAGAAATCAACCCAGAATTTCAGCTGACTTGAAGTTCAATTAAATTATTGGCACAATGTGAGGCATGCACATCCTCAACCCGGCAGACTCTCCTCATTGTGTTGCTTGTCACGCCTTTTTATTCATTCATACAATCGTCCATTATTCCTTCATTTAAAGCACAGGGTTCCTGTACTGTGTGATAATCTCTGCTGGCTGACTGAGACCTGGTTCATTTTCTTTGTAGCACCCTCAGGCCTCAGATTGTCTTCAAGGTGTAAACCAGCATGCCAACATGCTGTTTTCCAGTCAGGACCAGTCGAGTTACTTTCCAGCTATAAGGAAACGATGAAGCCTCCGATTGCTGCCCTCATTAGCGTGTTGTCATCATAGTAACCTCTGCTGGTTTACTGATGTGATTATTTGTCCCTTCATGGTCTGAGCAGTTTGAACAGCGGGGCGGTCGATCAGAGCCGTGATGTTACGTGCACATGCTGGTTTCAGTGTTTTGTCAGATCAGATAAGTAAACAAGCTTTTCAAAATACCATTAGCACTTATTGACATTTAGTATTTAATTTGGTTATGCTCCTGAATCTAACATGTGATTAGACTCCAGCAAGGTTATGAGCTCTTTAAATAATGTGTTTAAAATACTATATGTGTGGGGTTAAGATCATAGTGAAATATTTGAGATAAGAGTTAGAGTCAAGATCAGGCATGTTTGATAGTTAAGTTTAAGGTGACAGCCCAGGGAATGAATATATTTGATGCTGAGTCAGCACAAGAGTGGCGAGACGTTGCTAAGTTTGTATCCAAAGTGTTCAAAGACAAAACTGACAAAACAGGGATGGACGCTCGCCTGATTGCTTGTAGTTCCTCCGTCAGGTTGTTGTTTTAAGTCAAAGTCACATCAGCTGGTCAACTCACCTCTATACAGGGAGAAAACTGTTACGACAAAGTAGAGAAAGCTCTGGTATGATTGCTTCGTCAGTGGCCAGGAGACATGTGACTCTGCAGCATTACCCTTGAAATCAATGACATAAATGCAGATACAGTATGCTACTTCTTTTAAATATCCTCCTGGCGTTATTGATGTAAGTGTTATTGATCCCTCTATGTCTCATTGTTTCACTGTTAGCAGGCACTCAATTATGACATTTTCATTATAGCAATTGTTCATCTTATTGTGATACTGGGCACTGCAGTAGAGCTCTTTTCATTAATGTATAATTCATGCACAACACAGCGCATTATGTGTCACACATAAGGTTTGAGTTTGAAATTATTTTAATCATTGAGTTGTTTTTTTTGTCCGTTCTTCAGCTTTGTCCGAACATACGTGTTTCTCTGACAGCGGCCGTCATTGTGAGTCTCCTGCTTTTATCAGGAAGCTCAGCCTGCTGCTGGTCATATGGTGAACATGGCAGTCATCCGCATGTCATTAGCCAGAGTTGCACCAGTGTGTGTGCTCCTTTATGGTAGTGCTGTGTGTGTGTGTGTGTGTGTGTGTATGTGTGTGTGTGTGATGGTTTTCTCTGTGTTTCTAATGGGCAGGAATGTAAAGGGAATTCTGTGTGTTAGTCACTGCTGTTACACACATTCGATGTAGCCGTGTTTGCTCGGTTTCTGCTTTCTCCATCTGTCTAATGTTTGCTGCTGACATGTGGACTTAAATTTTAATGGAGAGCAGCTGTCACGCTCTTGTGATCAATACGGTGGTGTGGAAATTCAAAGCACAACAGCAAAGTGCATTTCAAGATGAAACTAAATGGGATTCAAGTTCCTATTTTGCCAAAAAACTCATAATAAACAAATGAGCAACTCAGGAAATGTGGCACTTTTTTAAGCAGTTGATGGTGCAAATAAACAAACATAAATGACAAAAAACTGAATCTAGACAGTGGCAAAAAAAGTATCATTCTCAAACAAGTCATAACCTAAATGACAGAAATTCATCAGCTTAATGACGAACATTAGTGTTTCAGTTCTACCATCAGCTTGATTCATCCAGCTCATTACGCCCAGTGTTAATGTGTTTCTCACATGCTGCGTGCCGCTCTTACCCTGAAGTGAGGAAAATAAAACACACATTCAAACAGATCCATTATCAGCACAGAGAGCGAAGTCAAAGAGAGGGAAGAAGTGCAGGATCCTCTGTCGTGTCTTGAGCCCAGTTCGGCCACACTGTGCACTGGTCACGCGAGGGTCATGTGCACCGTGTGATGAACTCTGAATACACAGTAATATTACCATTGTTTGCTTTCACAAAGGCGGCCTACAACTGTTGTATTTACAAGAGGAGGCATGAATGATTGTATCCAAAACTGAGGGCTGAGCTTGTTTTTTATATCAAAGTGTGAAAGTACTGCAATTTAAATGGAAACGCTACATTTGGGTGTTTATTTTATTTCAGATTTCTGTTCTAGACATATATTCAGAAAACTTGCACTACAATAAACTGTTGTAATGTAAGTAATAGCAGGTGATATCTATCAGTCAGATTTTTTTTTTTTTTTTACCATATTTTCCCATAGTGTCTTGCCTTAAAGCTGATTCCCTCTGTAATGTGCAGTGTAATGCAAACAGCAATAACATTACCCACAAAGCACTCTGTGGCTCAAGAGCTTTGCCTGCCCGTGTTCCCGTTTCCTTTGTGAAGCAGCAGAGGAGGAGAAAGGGTTGCATAAAGGAGGAATATGTAAGTAAACCGAGACAATATCAGACTATTGTTGCTGTAATTGAGAACAGGGTCACGTCAGGAGTGAGAGAGACAGACAGATAACAGGAGGCTGGACGAGCAGAGTGGTGGCATGGATCTTATTTGGATCTTCACATATGAATCATTGAGTTTCATTTTTAAAAGTTTAACTAAAGAAGGCTTGAGGGCAGTGATACTGGACTTATGGCCCGACGTCCAGTTTCTCATTCACAGTGAAAATGAATTGATTCACAGTAGTAATTTTTGGTTTGTTTTACCAATTAGTCCAGATACTGGTCCTGTACAGAGGGACAGTTTTGAGGCTGTTGGCACCTGAGATAAAACCAATCTTTGCCTTCCAAGCTGTGTCTATCAGCACAACTGCAGTCGATTCTGTCTGTGGTCAGAGCAGTTTATGTCTCTGGTTTATGTTTATGAATCACTCCAACATTTGTGACTGCATGATGAAGAGGTTTCAGCTGTGTTTAATAGTGTATAAACTCTTTCAAACGTAACCGAAGCATTTGCAACCAAAACGCAGTAAAATATCTGATTCATCTGTCGGTGTCAAGTAGATAATTTAGTTCATTTTATCTGATGAATATGATTAATGCTTGTTTATGAAATGGCCCCTGACCTCCTGTCGTTTTACGTAAGTGGCCCCATGGAAAGCAAGCCGAGGATCATTATTTATATTCTCAGCCTGTGAAATTGTAACGAGCTTGATTGATTGTTTGAGCACCACAGTAACATTTAACAACTGCATAATTTTTTTGATAAAACTGACACACACACACAGCATTTCTTCTTTTCTTTGCTCATGCAGATTGTGTGTTTGTCTCGCTCCTGCAGGTGCTCGCAGTCAGACCTGTCTCTGGCTCTGGAGGACTGCATGGCCGCCCTGGATCTGTTCCTCAGAAACCATTTTGAGGAGGCACAGACCCGGCTCCGATGCAGGTAGGAGAACAACCTGATCCACGTGCTAATACAGCTGCTGTCCTCAGCAGGAGTCGAGCTGCGACCCACCTGGCTTTGTGCTTCCATGGACAAATATAATAAATTAGAGAGACGCAGCTGATGTTACGTGAGCAAGCAACTGTGTTTGTTTCTCAGGGTTTAGAAGGTGAAGATGCATTCACACGCAATAGGCCTTTTCCACAGAAAAACAGGTGTCGATAGTAAAATGAATGAGGCTGAATTGCATTTAGCTGCTTCATTTTCAGGGTTGTAGTGTTGTGCATGATGGCTTAAAGGCAGCCAAGTGTCATCTCACTCCAAAGCTGATGCATGATTCAGCAAAACCACGACTGAACATTACCTTTGTTGATTCATTACACTGAATTATTTGCTGTTTCGCATTTACTAGTGTCCTCAGGATTATGTGATTTTATGGCCTACATGAAATCATATAATCATGTAATATGTGGCTTACATACAAATCTCTCTCTGGGCTCAAACCCTGCCTATAGTTTTGTATTCTAACACTGTGTCATCAGGTTACTCCATTATTCACTGCTCATTCTCTCCTCTATTATCAGACCCTTCATCACCTTCCTCTTCCTCTGGGGCTGTGGGCCACTCCTCAGCTTAGCCCCAGTTTCTCCTTTTCAGCGTCGGCTTACAGGAGACACAGCAGCTTCCTGTCAGCCTGCTCTTTCTTTTTTTGTGATTGTCGGCCAATTTGACAGCCATTGTCAGTTTTGGTGCGTTTGATTGTGTTGTCAGGAGCCATTCTGTCGTGTTTAGCTCTGTAAGTGTTGAAAGAGTGGGGTTTCATTAGCTCAGGTCCGATTATGGAAGCAAAATTACATAAATACTCTATAACCACCCAGTTGTCATCATCATAATATGCCTTAGTGTTTACATGTGGATCTGTGAATTATTCCAACCTGGAGGAAACACTGCACCATGAGCTACTGCCACCTGAGGCCTGGCTATGTGTCTGCTTGGTCGGTGTCTTGATATTCTTCCCACGGCTCTGTGTGTGCTATCTCTGCTCCATCCAGTCGCTACAGGACACCTGAACAAACACATATGTATTTGTACCCAGAATGAGTGAGTGTGTGGTAGGACAGAGTGCAGATTGAAATGTATGAGATAAGACAGATCTCTCCTATAATAATCAGGGGTGATCTGGTCAGTTGTTGTTGTGGGCTTTACTCTTTAACCTTTTTGTCAAAGAGTTATACTAATTGCCTACAAGTTGCTGTTTCCTTCTCTGCAGCCTATCTGTAGTTTTAACAAAAGAATTCCATAGATGATGATCGTGCCGTCAGACTGAAGTGTTGTTAAACATTTGAATGCAGCGCATAAATCAAATTGACATCAAGCTTTTTTTTGTTTAGTTTGTACAAAGCCCAACAACACCCACAACCTCCTCTCATTTTTCCTGTTTCCTTCTCCGAAAAGGATTCTGCGAGGAAGCCCATCAGACTCCTCCTCACTGTCACTGTTTGTCTGTCCTCTGCTTTAGTCCACGTGTGCTTTCCAGTGCACTTCTTCTTCCATCTGTGTCTCTCCTTTCACCTTCCTCCAGCTGTGCCGTGATGCAGTCAGGTGGGACAAGGGTAGATTTGAGTCTCTGCAGCACACACACACTCACACACACACACACATTCACACACACATTCACATTCATTTCCTGGAGACCTAACCAGATCCTAACCATAACTACTACTTGCATAACCATAACTTTAACACTTAAGTCCTCACACTGAAATGGAATGATTTACATTATGGAGACCACAGTGTGACTCTGTGAGCAGATTTATGTCCCCACAACACGAGTAAACTATACACACACACACATGTTTGTATCCCCATTGACACTTATTGACATAATACATTCCATAGCCCCTCACCCCAGCCTTAACCATAACCTTATTCTAATTGTTACCCTAAAACCAAGTCCTAACCTTCAAAAAACAGTTTGTCCCCACGGCAACAGGATGTCCCTGTGGATTGGTGCGTAGTCTTTGACAGCTTGTCTTATCTGGATGTACTTTCATCATCATATATTCGTTACTTTCACATTCCTGTTAATGATCAACGGCAGCTGGAGCCCGCCTCCAGCATGTGTTGGGAGGACAGACAGTGTTTTAAAGACGCCCTCCAATGAAAATGAAGTTTTAGCTGTGTTAACATGCCCATATGATGTTGTTTATGTGCTACAACACGTATCATGAGCGAAATAAAGTCAGTCAGTCTATTTAGATCCGTGCATACTACATGAAGGCAAAGGTGCAGAGTTACATCTAACCCAATGCAAAACATGAGGGGTTGAGGTTATGGGGAAAAAAATTCTCAGTATGTACTTTTGGTTTGCTGTTTAGTCAATGCCAGGAGGGGAACTTTAATGCACTCATACCTATGGGAAGTCTCAAATCCACCTGGCTGCTAAGATTGTGCGTGAGACTGTCGAAGGAAACTGTGAATCAAATGTTGTTATGAGGGCAAAGCGTGAATTAGATTTAGTTTAGGACATTGACGGATTTGAAATCTTTTGGATCACCTTTAGCTTAAAGGGTCCTAAAGAAGTGAGGTGAGGGACGCCTGTAACTCAGTTGGTGGACTATGTTGTCAATTTATGGCAAAAGTAGTAAGTGTCCTTTGAACAAGAGACTGATTCACTGAACCACAAATTGAGTGTGTACACTGTATATGTGAAGATGTAGGTTCCCTTTGGACAGAGCTGTCTGCCAAATTAATGTGACATCATGATCTTGATGGGTTGACACAAGCTTATGACCTTAACACTGATCTATGAAAAGTAGAATCAAAATGTACTGAAGATGTTGCTTTCTCTTGTGAGATGACGAAATAGTTTTGAGTGCAACTTTTTTTTATCAGCCTCATCATTAATTTCAGCCTTACTCAGCCTTGCTTTAATATTTCTGAGGGTGTGTAGTCTGAGCTTTTGTCCGTTCATAATCCTATGAGTGAAGCTATCCCTTTAAGCTGTCTGTTTCTTATAATCACAGAGACAGACTCATCGACAGCACTGTAGAAACATGCCTGCTAATTAGCCACTCACATCTTCTTTTCTCTTTATCAGCCTTTGAATCCCAGAGGTATCCAGCAGCTATTTGCCAGCTCTCTGTTCAAACATGCACCCAGACCAGCCAAAACAGTGCAATCTTATTCTCCCATCATGCCGTGCTGCCTCATTCCTCACAGCTGTAAAGGGAGTGGGTACAAGTGTGACGTACATCTGCAGTACAGCGACTGATAGAAGAGCTTCTTGTGATGTCCTGATATGCTGTGCCTGTGTTGTTGTAGTGTGTCAAAGTTTCAGTACTCATCAATCAAACAGCGATGCATTTAGACAGAAATAAACAGTTTTGCATGCAGGGACGATCTCACTATTTCTGCACTTCCTGATTGTCACTAACTGAATACAAGGCGGGCACACACACACACACACACACACACACGCATTCTTGAGAAAGCATGACTCTTGGTGATGAAAATATGTGGGAGACCCGGCTTCATTGCTGTCAGGAGGGTGAAGATATCCCTCAGCCCTGAGGTGATGCTGAGTGAAAAAAAATATCTGAGGGCTCCTGTGAAATATTTGGAATTCTCGGCCACTTTTAGCACAAGCAATTACATTTACCTCACAGCTCCATCTTAAAAGATTTCTCTGAGTTTGGGCTCAGGTCTTACATAAGCCTGACACAACGGAAAAGTGAGGCAGGTAAATCTCTCTGTTTACAAGTCTGCACCTCCGCCTTCTCTGACTCTCTGCTGTCACTTCCTGGTTGTAAATGAGGTGGTTCTTGTTTGCCCATTGGCCATTTTTTTTCAATGTGTCTGTAAGTCTTATTGAATATGTCCATAACTAAAAGTAGAGTTTAACATTTCCAGCTCTATTTCCATGAGTTGACAAATCTGTTGATGTAAATTTAGCTTCCAGTGTCCGTGAAAGACGACCGGTTGGAGTCACGTCACAGAGGCTGGTCACATGATCCAGTCTGTGAGCAGAGACAGTGTCAGTTATGCAGACGGACAACATTCCTCTCCACACACTGCCTTTATTTTAACATATAATACACAGGTAAATATAGAATATGAGCTCACCAGCCGCTTCATTATGTACACTTGAACAAACAAATGTGATCCAATACGACATTTCTGCCATAGTAATCACTTGTGATAGACACTGTCAGAGAGGTATTTATTTTAATACATGTTTGTTGTTGAGGTTGTAGTTTTCACTGGTGTTAAACTGAATTATATAGAGAAGTAATTTTAATATTTTGGCAGAATAATAGGAACACCTCTCCAGTAAAACACAACCATTCACTATGACCTCAATAGCTGAAGTAGAATTATTACATTTCTGACTGTGTCAACAAAAGACTGACCTAATGAAGTGGCTGGTGTGTGTATGAAGCTGTTTAAATCATCACATGTGATAGCAGTAGGATCGCAAATTATGTTATATTATATTGGCAAATATAATCCTTATGCTTTTGTTGGTTTTTGTTTGACACATTTTTTGTGAAGCGGTTAGTCCAAATAATGGTTTATAACTTGAACGACCAGCTCTTTAAATCGGAACAAGTAAATCTGCTGGAAAAATGTGTGTGACATCAGACTTCATTATTTTAACACCTGAGCTGTTGTAAACCACAGGGTGTGACCAGACACGTCAACAACCGCAGGTATAAATAGACGGCAACTTTTTTTTTTCTTTTCTGTGTGTTCTTTGGGTTTTAGTCTTCCACATATTCAATAACGCCCCTTGTTGTTAGCAGGCATTTACTGTCTGACTAGAGCTTCCTATATTATGTCTACTGACTGATTATGTGACTGAATCGTCTCTTGTTCAAACATCATCTCTGTCCCCACACCAGCAACAACGCATGATCCATCTGAATCAACATGGTCTTTTATCTATAACTTCCTCTTTCATTTTCAAGGCCAGTGCAGTATAACCGAAAACAAATACTGCCTGTTGTCTTTTTCACAGGACCAAAGATAGCATGTACCACGCTCTGACCTACGCCACCATCCTGGAGATGCAGGCTATGATGACCTTTGAACCCCAACACATCCTGGCTGCGGGAAACACCATGAAGGAGGCCCAGGCTATCTGTCAGCGGTGAGACTTTCCCTCGACACCAGGGTGAAATATTTCCCTGATGACCAGCTGATAAACTGGGAAAGGGGATTTTTTTTTTTTTTTTTTTTTTTTTTAGCTGCAGAAGTGAACTCTTAAAAGTCGGTCGGTGTAGATTTTATCAACATCATTCCAAAACCAGAGAACATGCTGACATCATCCAGACTCACTGGCCCAAGGAATGTTGTAACTGTCTGTTAACATTTGTCCTGGAGCCGCTGTGAGAGTCTGCCTTGACTGGACCAAGAGCAGATCTCATTAGGCTGCTCACATATACACACATTCATCTCCAGTGCTGATCTGAGGTCAGAGCTGCAGTTTTCAGTGTTGTGACTGTTAGGTGGGATCTATAATGCACAGCCAGCACCTTGTGGTAACTTCAGCTCAGCATCCCTGTCTTTACTGGGAAAAGGCTGAGTCACTGATTTGCATAGAAAAAAAGATAAGCGAGGAAATGCAGGACAGTGCAGAGCTGCTGAAAAACAATCCAGAGGAATTTCAGTGGAGCAAACTCACCAGGGACTGATGAGGGTTTTATGTTTTGTGCTTTCTCAATTAGACACCGCAAGAAGTCAAGTTTCTCCAAAAGCTTCACAGAAGGTCAGTGAAGTCCTGCATTGACAGGATGAGTAAAATGTGTCACCAGAATAACAGATGTCAGAATTAATGAAGCCGTTTTAGTCGTGTGTTGCGTGTGTTAAAAGTAATGACGGCCTTTTTAAACCTTTGCTTCCGGTGTGTGCGCTCATGTTAAAGTACTGTATATGCATGTATATATATGTGTGTGTGTGTTTGGCCATGACGCTGCAGCTTTCAGGCTGTGTGACTGAAGATAACTGTGACGTATGATTTTCACCTCAGAGGAACTCCACGCTGAAGTTTGCTATGCTGAGTGTCTCCTGCAGAGGGCAGCGCTCACCTTCCTTCAGGTCAGGAGTGAGGTTTACCCAGATGTCCGCTGAATCTGCCAATCTTGATCATTTTATGTTTGCTTAAATTCACTTTCTGTTTGTTTTCCTTTTCTTACCTCCTCCTCTGTTCAGGATGAAAACATGATCAGTTTCATCAAAGGGGGAATCAAAGTGAGGAACAGCTACCAGACATACAAGTGAGAATCTTAGAATATAAGTGGAATATAATATATCCAGAATATTCTTCTTCTCATCCCATCATGCTTTTGTTATTCCTAATTTCACATTAGATCACCTTTACCTCATTACCTTATGAAGCCTAACCTTAATCTGCTTCCTCTATCTCTACATCACAGAGAGCTTCACACAGTCCTGCAGTCCTCCGGGTACACTCACGGCGACAACCACGGCCATTTTGAAGGTGGTGTTAAACTGGGAGTAGGAGCCTTTAATCTAGTAAGTAATAGCCTGGGTGTTTGCATTTGTAACCAGACATCGATCAAAGAATAGTTGTTCACATCATGAAATGTAGGAGTTTTGGAAAGTATCAACCCTGAACCAAAGTACAAAAAGACTGAAGTGAAACCTTCTCATCCGCCTCACATTTTTCTTGCCTTACTGAGCGTGCTCATTATGAAACAGAGCAAAAACAAACAGTGAGAATAGCTGTAATCTAACATGTAGACAAGCAGGATGTTGAGTGCTCCTCATGCAGCAGAGATTAATTATAGCCAATCACATGTTNATTACAGTACCATGTAGACATATTTTTCTATAAATTTTGAGCCCAGGTCACTTTATCCAATTTAAATACTTTGTCCTCATTGATTGATAAAGCCCTCTGTATCCTCTACACATAATGCTACTTATTAAGTCCTGGATCAGAATAAAGAAACCACAACAAGAAAATTCTGCCTTTATCTTCATCACACAAAGTCATATCAAAAATCAATTCAATCAAATGCTTTCTACGTGTAAACATTCACACTGAATATTTTTTTAAGAGGGTAAGATCCTCAGTGGTTTCTGTGTTCCCAGGCTATCACACGTTTCGAGGAGTGCTGCGAGGCTCAGCAGCAGTGGAAGCAGTTCCACCACATGTGTTACTGGGAGCTGATGTGGTGCTTCACGTACAAGAGGCACTGGAAGATGGCCTACTTCTATGCTGACCTGCTCAGCAAGGAGAACTCCTGGTCCAAGGTGGGCTATTGTAGTGCAGGATTTGAATGTGTTCTGGCTAATTAATGAATTCAAATAACAAGCATTCATTTCAAAAAAGCAAATCTATAAAAACAAATCCTGATGAAAGCACAGATGCTGAAGGACCACAGAACACTTCTGTTGTTGAGTGACCATTAGAGTCAGTCAACCTTTCATAAAATGCAGCCGACTTTATTTTTAATAATGTTTTCAATCTATCAAATTCATTTAAAGTAGTTTTTAATGAATACAAATGTTACTGACTTTTTCTCTCAGAGATGTCCTTCCAAAATAAAAATCACTCTGTGTGTCTTGGTGGCCTGGGGGTTATGACGCAAACCTTGTACAGAAAGTTCAATTCCAGTGGGGCCCCCTTTGTTGTAAGGCAACAATACAGAAAATGAAATCCATTAAATGTTTGATGCTTGATAGTGAAAATGAATTGGATTTGATGTTAGAGAGGCAGAAAGACTCGTCAGCAGTTTGCAGTGGCTTAAAATAAAATATGTCCTGAAACCAGACTGGAGACTAAGAATGGGCCCCTGATCTGACTCTAAACTCCACACAGTTGTAGTTTTTCCTTTCTTCATCTCATTTAAAACGAAAAGATGGGATTGCGGTAGTAACCACTTTCTCCCCTCCCTCAGGCGACCTATGCTTATATGAAAGCAGCCTACCTCAGCATGCTGACTGCGGATGATTGCCTAACCTTCGGGGAGACTGCGCTCACTCTGTTCAGGTATGAACTATGAGCTCAGGCGCTACTGAAACTACTCACAGCACCCACAGTCAAACAGAGATGATTCACTGTGACATTTATACATCTCTGACATCGTCACCTCTTCTTCTTGGAAAAGTCTGTCTTTGATGATGAATGAATATAAGAGGTGTAACTTCTAACAAAGGGATCATTTAGCTAGAATTGTATTCTATTCAATTGACATTGAATTCTTCATTGATGGTACACAGCATCAAACATGTGGCACTAACTAAACATTTAATTAGACCTTTGGCATTTTTATACAGTCTGTGAGATAGAGTAATTGCTAGAAATCATATATCTTCTCTATACTACTGTTATGTGTACATTTTATTATGTTGTATGTATTCTATCATATTTCAGGCAAGTCTCAGGGCTGAAGCAGAAAATAGCAGGAAAATCTTTACCGACAGAGAAGTTTGCTATCAGGAAAGCTCGCCGCTACCTTGCAGAAAAGCCCATCCCTCTTCCTGCTCCTCCGCTGGTCAGTACTGGACGAGGCATTTTGCTGTGCAGCACTGGTTTACTTGTATTGTCTGTGAAGGTTCTCAGTCATCCAGGTCATGGTATACTGACTTGTATTGTGACATGATTTTTAAACTACAGTGTGTTGCATTTCTTTGAAGTAACTGGATGAAAAATATCAGAGAAGTTAGTAGTTTTGTTTCACACAGGATTTGCCCTTTAACAAGTTCCATGGGCCTCTGCATTCACCCTGTAGAAATTCACATGTGCTGGTTCAGGGAGGACCAGCCAACCCCGCCTGGTTCAGCCTGTATAAATAGCTGGTGGTTTCTAAACTGCTGTCTCCAAAGTCAACCCTGTGTTCACATAATCAGGGTTATGATACATAACATATGTTCTCTTCATAAAGATTTTATCCTTTAACAGAGAACAATGCTCAGTGGCTGTGATATTAATAATATTAATTGATAATCATATGATATTTCACAAGTCTATTATCTAGCTGTGGTGCAAAAGTTTTTTTTTCTGAGATATAGTGTTAAAAGAATAACCTTTGTTTCAAGTCAAATACATCAAGACAGCTGATGTTTGTCACAGAGAAAAATATATGTTCGCATGTATAAATGAAAATTCTCTGATTCTCAGTTGCATGTGCATTTGTGTGTTTTCTAGGAGATGATGTACATCTGGAATGGCTATACAGTCATTGGCAAACACAAAGACCTGACTGAAGGAATGCTGAAAACACTGCATGAGGCGCAGACTAAACTTGAGAGCAGCCCAAGTATGCACAATTATTTATCAGAGTAAAGTGGGTCCTTTTAATGGATTCTTTTGATAATAATATAGTGATTCGAAATTTATTTGGACCATCTCAGAGAATTATAGTCTGAGGATATAATCTGTTTGAATGTTTGTCCAGAAGTACCTATTTTGTTTTGTCCTAACTGTCCTGCTTTGTGTTTGTCAGGGACTGAGTTCTCCATAGATGATCAGTGTCTACTGAGCCTCTTGAAAGGACTGTGTCTCAAACACCTGGGGCATCAAGAGGAGGCCGAACACTACTTTACCCTCGTCCTCTGCAAGTAAGCCTCAGTCCCTAATGTGCACAGACATGTCCTGCATATGCTTGCTTAACCAAACTAGAAAAAGAGATGTGTCATCACCAATTAGTCTGATCATATTCATTGTGCATCATCTGTTGAATAAACACAGAAGCAGCACAACAGCTGATCTTTGTTCACACTGGCTTCACCTCCACACATACTGTGACCCCTGTTTTTCTCTGCAGTGAGACTCAGATCAAGTATGACCACTACCTGGTTCCTAATGCCCTGCTGGAGCATGGCCTGCTCTGTCTGGAGCAAGGCAGAAAGGATGAAGCCATCAAACTCCTAGAAGCAGCAAAGTAAGTCTTTCAACCAGCAAAACATATTCAGATCTCCTGTACTCAGAGAGATTTTTGATTTGCTTGCAGTAGTTTCATAAATCTATGTCTATACTTTATATATTTTTCTCATAATGGATAACTACAAGTTGTCACATTCGACATTATTTTTTGAACTAAATAACAGTGTTTGTTTTGACTTAATTGTAAACCATTGTTGTGTTTATGGATTTATTAGAGTATATGAAAAAATAATCTAGAATGAGATTTACCTCTGATGTGATTATAAATGACTCTTTTCGCTCTGTTTCAGGCAAAATTACAAAAACTACTCGATGGAATCACGGACACACTTCCGTATTCAGGCTGCTCTACACAAGGCCAAGGCCAGAGGAGAGAATGGCACCCATGTTCCCTCTAGCCCATAACAGACAGAGGAGGGCACACTAGAGCTGAGACAGCTTTCTGTTTCTGCAGTCCTACAATGCAACACTCAGCTCAGGCCAGCCCCGCCCATTCGGGCGGATGATTTGTGTTTTTTTCATCAGGAGGGTAGGGGAAGATTGTTTTTTTTCGTGTGTGTCGCCCTTAAGGGCAACTGCAGCTCTGTGGCCCTGACTGTCTTACACAGGTTTGCTACGTCCTCTTCCCGATTTATATTATGATGAACTTCACTTCCTCTTGTGATTTGAAATATAGAAGAGTTCAGAAATGTGCCTATATTTATCAAACATCGCTTCTAGCAGGCTTGTTTGTCTAGCACTGTGGCCACCCATAAGGGGCGCACTAGGGTAGAAAACAAGGTCACATTTGTGTAGTATATACAGCAGATTACCTCCACTACTACCCCAGGATGAAAACGTGCTCAGTTCTGGGTGGTAGGGTTGATCATGGAAACAGCCCCCATGTAATGGCTGACACACACCTGTCCAGCAGCACCATTTGACTTGGTTACTACAAAGCTCTCTCACTTCTCTTAATTTAATGTAAGTGAAAGATTATTGATACAATGACGAGTAGATGGGGAATGACTCATAATTGTGTGCTGACATAGTTTGACATCACATCATACAACTCCCCACATAGTCTACGAGAACTATGAGACAGTTTTCTATTATGTCATTCGATACATTTTGGTTGACAGATTTTACCCTTGTTTCAATTTTTGATCTAAACCAATATTATCTAATTAGATATAAATTCTTTATATGTTGGATTCATGTTTATACTGCATATGCTTTGGTTCATTGTGTTTCTCAGAGTGAGTGAACATCTTATTGTTTATTTTAAAGTCTCTTCCTTTCCTTGAAATCTATTGAAACACTGAAAGACATAAATTGATTCATGTGGAATCCTTTTTTTCCCTCCTTCTGAAGAAATGATCAAACTTGCAATCCTGTTGTATTTACAATTACATGTAGTGGCTTTTGCACAGAGCTATGTAAATCAGCCTGCCACGCAAACTCTCCAGAGTCAAAAAACAAGGGTTGCAGTGAGAGTTGTTCTTTACATTTATATACTGTAAATGGCACCTTTTACACAAATTGTCCCGTTTTAAGAGGACAGATGAATGTGTCTTTTAGAAAGGCAGACTCCCTCCTTTTCTCCTCCTGGTGTGTGGGACAGACTCCAACAGTACTTGAGCTTGAACAAACAGGCCATTCACGCCGAGCAGCGAAGGACTGCGCTCTTGTCCGCCTGTTGCATCTTTAGTGAGTGAAGAAGCTCTGAATGGGAACCACCACAGTCTTCCTGCTTTGTGAACATCCTCTGCTGCTCTTGTATCAGCAACGCTTGACTAAAACCACCTATAGAAGGACTCAAACATCATAACCATGATCCTGTGTCAAGTAATAATCTGTAAATGAACAAATACTTGTAATGAAATGATTGAAATGATGAGACAGAAAGGGGTCACTTCTAATTGTGATGTTGGTGAGGTTATTTGAAGGGCTGTGTCCCAGCAACACAGTGTCCAAAACCTAGAAACTCAGATGGTGTCTCAAGTGTTGGAATTAGAGCACTGCTGATTTATTCATGATTAGAGTTTGGGATTCAAGACGAAGACTAGGAGTCAGTTTCAATGTTTTTTAATGGTGGAGGAAATGTAGGCTACTTTTAAAATTGTTTTATCAGCAGTCGCTCTCTGGAATATTCAAGTAACAAATTATGTTTTTTTTCTTATAGTTAATTACTCTGGTTTTTGAGACCTATCTGAAAACAACTCTTAACCAAATTTAGTGGCAAAGTGATGTTTACAATCAGCATATTTTACTGGGCACAGCTACCACTCAGCAGAATGACATTCCTGTACATACTGAATGTTTCTATTGTAATTTAAGATGAAATGATGATATGCAACTAAAAAAAAACCCATCCCATTTTGTGTTGTCTTCTTTTGTCCTTTGTGCATCACGGACTGAATCACAAAATACAGTGTGCACAGTGCAAAGTGGCATTATGTACAGAACAAAGAGGTGCATGCATATCTTTGTACCCGTTGTTCTCACATGTATGATCTAATGCACTGGGTACAGCAAAGTAGTCGTTTCATCTTGTTGACATGCAAAGCAATGGCAGCCACGGATAAGAAGACAAGGGCTGTGGGAATAGTACACACATCATATTCAATTGAAAATACACAAAGGGGGACTTCAATTGTTACAGAGCCATGAAATAGTGTGTGATCGTGTAATATTTTGAGGACAGTAGTGGAAGAAAAAAAATGCCCTAAATTTGGAATAACAAAGCCTAATTTCTCGTTTCCAGCCCTGTGTTTACGTTTCCAGCGAAGGGCAACGTGATCACGCATGTGATTGGCTGGAGTTAAGAGCTTCCTGGATGTAGGTGATAGCTCATTGGCTCGCTTCCTGGCGGGGCGGTGCTGCGCGTCGCTACATCACCACCTTTTGTCGTTATTCGGCAGCTGCAAACTGGAAAGTCCCTGACAGGCAGGAAGGTTTCAGTCAGGAAAATTGAGCCCAGGTTTGTCCATTTAAATTAAGGATATTAATGTTTTCTCCTTATTGCCGTGTCTTCATATATAAACTCCCGTGAGATTGTTTCATTCGTGTTTTTTATATAAGCCAGCCGAGTAGATGCTCCCCCTGCGAGTGCTAGCTGGTGTTAGCATGCTAGCTCTTTGTGTGGCTAGCTGCTAGCCGAGGGATGTTTTGTTGTTGTTGAACCCAGCAGCCCTCCCGTCGTCTGGGGGAGCAGATTCATCAGCTGTGTATGGGAAAAACGCCTCCTGGACGCCTTCTCATCCGCTGACATTACATCTGTGAAGGTGGCCAGTGAAATCCCACCGTTTTTAACGTTAGCAAAGCGACACCGAGAGAGGAGAGACCGACGAGGAAGGAGATGGGAAACTGTCTGAAATCTCCCACCTCGGATGATATTTCTTTGCTGCATGAATCTCAGTCGGACCGGGCCAGCTACGGAGACGGTGCCGACCCCGACCAGGAGCCACCGCCCCCCTATCAGGTAACTTTAACCCACCAAAACACCACCAGGTAGCTGCTGTGTTTTTATCACAAACAAATTCATCCAACACCTGAAGTTTAGATAATGTGCAGTGAAGCGTGGCCCAGATTGCTCATTTTCAGCCATTCAGTACAGGAGAAGACACCAAGAAACTGGTGTTACATATGAGGCTGGATCAGCTGTTTACAGATCCTCAACATCACCCTTGGCCAGCAGCCCATCCCACTGACCCCGTCCCTTCATGGCTTTGACACTAATCCTCTTTGTTTTATCCGAAGGTCTCCTGTCTCTGTCTGCCATTTCCTTCAATTCATATTATGATTCATTCTTCACTGATATAATAGCAGTATGATATCATCACTTGCTGTCATTCAAACACACTGAACCATGTATTTTTGGCTCATATTAAGTGGAGATGAACTAAGACACACAGGTATCTATTATGTCCTGTGGCTCACTTTTAACAGTGTAAACTGTAATTTAAGGGGCTTGAAAGAAACCCCAGTTCTCCATTAAAGGGTGACTTTCATAACTTTCTCAGCTGCTTCTTTCGCTGATCCCCTCCAGGGCAGCAACTTTGTTTGTCTGCTGTCCTTATTTCCTGAATTAGATCATCTACAAGCAGACCAGGTCATGCTGTGGCTGTAAATATGATGCATACTGTGTTACCCTTCTCTTGTGTGTTTTTGTATGTTAAGAGGCGGCTGGTATGCGTTATGTAAGGCCTTGGCAGAGAGTTTGCCTGTTACTGGGTTAAGCTAAGCCTTATCTGTAGATTTAAGACAAGGGTTTTGAAAGCATGGGAAACTGAAAGCCCTCTGAGGTCACTACAGCATGATAGCACTTATTGTAGAAAGCTACTTAATTGTGTATTTTAGATTCAATGTAGTGTAACCAAGTGCAAACCCTTCTTGTAAACATTTTACAACAGATTGAAGACATAAAGGGGAAAAATTTAAATCTAAAAAGCTCAATTTGACACAGATGATCGTTTAACTAGATCTCACAATGCTAGATTAATTATTAATTAATTTTTAATTATTTATTAAAATATATCTAAGGAGAAATAACTTTAAAGATATCAGATAGATTTTTGAAACATAAACATAAACATAAACACAGCTACAGTACATGACCAGGAAATCTCCAGCTCCTTCAACCATCAGCAATCATGCATGTTGACCACCTATGAGTTGGCATGATGCTATTTTTGGGGGGAGGTCAGTGTGGTGCTTCTTTATATTTGTGTTATTATTCATACATTTTTTTAAAACATGAAAACCAACAATGAGGAAGGCACAGTTGATCTTGATCAGCACCATTCATCAGCAGCGTCATGAGGATCATTCCAGAGGTTTTATAACAAATAGATAATTTTTTTGATTGTCTGCCGTAACTGTTGTGATCAGTGTCCCATTTCCCTTTGTATATGTTGTATATTGTGCTTGTCTTTTTGCCCCCTACTGTAAATCACATTTCCCCTCAAGGGACAATAAAGAGCTGAACTGAATGAACATGTGCTACTAACATTTCTAAAAACCATTGAAAATATGAGTATAACAAAGGCGTATTGTTGCATTGGGTGACATATTCTCTCACAACAAGTGTGTATAGACTAATGTTGAAAGCCTTTTTGATCTGACAGATGAACTGACAGATGGGGAAAATTAAATTAAAAGCAGCAAAAATCTTGCTTAAAACGGTTTGAATTTAATCTTCAAATTATGGCCTTCTGTATTTCCAACTCTCTTCCTGAAACTCACAGCTTGGGCCATCAGAGAATGGTCACTTCTTGTCCCAGTTTGTGTCTTTCATGTATAAACATACATCAGGGTCACAAAGTTACCCACAAAGACATTTCACCAGCAATGTTTGAAAAACAACAAAAGAGAAGGTTGTTTAACATTTCCTGCTGTTCTGACATAATTTTCAAAATCCTCCAAGACTCTTCTAGCCATCTGGATAGAAAAATATTCTGCCCGCAGCTCAATAAATATATTTTTAACCCAAATGTGTGCTAACACGTGAAAGGCAACAAACTGGGACTCAGTCGGTTTGTGTGAACTGAAAACTTCCTGGTAACATCAGAAAGATGTGACAGTTACAAGTTCCTGTTCAGACTGCAATCTTTGTCGTTCACAGAGGAGCCTTATCAGAGTCAGTCAAAAATTATATCTGAACAGGGCCACAAGTCCTTGTCATGAATCCATGTCCAGGTTGCTACAAGTATGTCATGTCTGGGATCCAACAGTGTGTAATTAGGTAAAGCAGCCAACTGTGGTGTCATAGAGGAGCCATAGTGAATGAAACAACACAAACATTGCTTGGTTTCTTTAGGAGAGCTTTGACTAAGCTGTCAGTTGTGTTGAGAAATACTCTGTGCGGTTTGTTTGCACCAACAGAGTTTCACAAGAGGGTTAACTAACTAGTTAAAACCTACTTATAAAGGGCTCTTTCAGACCTGCCAGCTCTTTTCTCCCTGGTGACCACAGTAATCAGCACCTTCACCATCTGAACCCTGCCTGAGAACACTGCACACATTTTTTCTGTGCTTGCAGTTCAGTTTAACACACTTTGGAAGTGCTGTTTGTGTTAGAAGAGGGACTAAGGGCTCTGCTATACTCCATTTGAAATTGAATTTGGCATTTTCTTAAAAGCTGCCAAGTATGGACCTGGGTGCAAATGCCAGTGTACTCACTGTGCTGGAGGTCTGAGGGTGAGGTTTGCTAGTCATGGTGAAAGACATGATGCCAGAAATCCCAACAGTGAAATCCAAAACAAAGACAACATGAGCTCTGTCTGGGCTTAAATTACAGAAAATGAATACAGGAGAAAGACAATGATGGATTAACCCTGGTATTGTCTTTACAGCCAAAAAACCCCAGAAAGTAAGATGGGACAGATACATAATTTTTGTCTTGTCTAATGACAAATAAAACTGAATGGTAATTTATCATGAAAAATCTCCTATCCATTAATTCCCTTTCAAATACAAACATAGATTAATTAACTTTATATTGTTTATTTAATTGAATAAGATTTGTGTCTTAAGTGCTGAATTCTGGAGTCCTCTGTATTTCAAATATGGGCAATGATTCAGGCCCAAATATATGATAAAAGCAGGTTTTTCTTGTGCTTCGAACTGAAGCTGTTGACCGAAAGAAATGGCAGTCAGGTAGATCCCTGGGCATTCAGGGAGCCAGTACACAGGATTTCTTTCAAAGTTTGGGTTCATTTTGCCATCACAATCATTCCTAGCTGGAAAGTAAGTAAACTACAGGTAAACTGGGAGCATTAAAACATGAAACTAATCACATTGACTTATTGTAGGAGACTGGAATGGTGAATGAAAATTTCAACAAGTAAACTGGAGGTTTGCACTCGTTGCTGCCATTTTCATGTCCAACTAGAACAGTATAAAGTCTGCTGCTACTCGAGTCAACGTCTGTCTCGTTGACACCGGTCAGACCGTGTTTCCTGGGAATTCAGTCAGCGGTGAATCAGAGGAGGGTGATTTCCAGCATCTGGAGCTGAGTCTGCCCATTACTCAGCCAGAGGCTTGTTTTGGTGGTGTTGAATAATATCCTGGCTGAAAAGAAGCAATGCTCAGACCGGCATCTACAAGGTCCAAGGCCGACTTATGTCATAGGTCGGACCAAGAAAAGACCACACATGGACTTACATCAACTGCAACAATCTGGATATTGACCGTACACAAAATAAGTGTAGTAGGTATTTTGATTCAAGTCTTTACCACGTCGTCGTCCCCCCCTTTTTTTTCTTTCTTACTAGTATACATTTCTCTCATGTTGACACTTTGGTAAGACTTTGCTGATATATCCAATTTTGGAAAACCCATGTGGTTTGAACCATACATGAGTCAGTAAGGGGAAGAAAATATTTTTCATTACATCACTCCAACTGTCTATCGGAGTAAGTGACTAAGTGGCTATTGACACAAAGGGATGATTTATTCTTCGCCACTCCTACAGAAGCAGTGGCTTGATAATGTAACGTAACTCTTAGAGTAAAGCAGGTTTCAGAAATGATATTTTTAATGTGTGTTTTCATTTTTTTCAATATGCCTGATATTTGATCTTTTTTTCATTAATATGTTGGCCACAGTCTGAAACAGCAGAAAAAAAAATCTGACATTCATTGTTTATGTGTGTAGCTGATGTCTAAAATACTCTTTTATGTGATAACATAAACTGGAATGCTCTGTATGTTTTAATTTAATTATGCGTGTAATGCAATGTTGTCTGAGATAATGTGATGAGAAAATACTGATGCTGAATACAGACACTGTCGGGTTTGCAGTCTTAATTAGCTTATTATCAGAATATTGCAGTCTGTGAGGACTGCATAGACACGGGATGAATGGAAGGGTGGATGGATGGATGTTGAAAGCTAAGTGGATGAGATCAGCCCTCTGAGCCAACCACTTAGGCTAGTGGACCATTTAATGTCTTGTCAGAATGATTTCAAAGTGAGCGAGTGTGCGTGAGTTCTGCTCATGTTTGTTTCGTATCAGTGGTGGAGGCTAAAAAGCAAAGGGAGGTGCAGTTCTGTTCCTAATGCTGTGAAGGGTGTGTGTGTGTGTTAGGGCTTCTCGATTGTGGCAAAAATCATAATTACTATTGTTTTGGTCAATATTGCGATCACTGCAATTCAAGACGGCTTCTCATTGACTTTGGAAACATCATGTGTTTTTTGAACTTAAAAAAACTTGACTTTTTATCCTTGAACTTTCCTGAAATAAAAATAACAAAATAAATGTAATTTGTATGTATAGTGGCATCAATGGCTTCACCATGTCCCTTGATTTGGTTCTGTCTGTGTGAAACGAGTTTTCTTTAACTCATTCAGTGTTGAACATGATTTGTGTGTGTGTGCATGTGTGCTTGCTGCGTGCATCCATGCGCCATGTGATATCTTCCTGTCTAACAGCTGAATTGGTTTTACCTTTCTTGTTGACCTAAGGCTCTCTTTCCATCATCTTGGCTAGAGCTGAGCTCAACATGTCACAGCCTTGCTAAGAGTGAGCTTGGCTTTTAACGAAATGTAAAGGAAAGGGGTGCGCTTGATTTATAGCACAAGACAATATGAGAGAAGCATTAGGAAACGAATGCGCCCCAATAGTAATCTTGATTATCTTGTTTTCATAATCGCGTGAAGCCAAACTCGTAAGGTAAAATTAAATTTGATTAATCGTCGTGCCCGAGTGTGTGTGAGTGTGTTTCATCAAACACGCTGTGTGTCGAGTGTGGTGATTTGGAAAGCAGCTGGTGAGACGAGTGCTGACTCATTGCTGTGGGACTGGGCTATGAGAGATAAGGCACCCCTGTGTGTTTGCATTTGAGAGGGAGAGAGTTTGTGTGTGTGTATGCACATTTGCCCCCCTGGTATGGCTCCTAATACCCGTCTCCCTTGTAAACCTCAGCGATGGGAGCAGTGACAGGAGTTTTTATTGATCACATTCAGTTTGGCACAAAGGCCTTTATGCTGCTGTCAGCTTGTTCTATATACTGGCTGTAACACCTTGCAGACTTTAAAAAAGATTCACTGGGCTTATGTGTGTCTGTATGTAGCTGAACTTCTTAATACACTCCAGTTTTCAGTCCTTTTCACTCTTTCTCTCACTTTTGTGTGAACATGAAGCCTAGAGGATAAAAAAGGGATCTAAAACATATCAAATAAGCGCCTGCTGCTCCGGTCAAAGACAAGGCCAAACCTCCTTTCAGATGGTTTAGTAGAGGGGGGGGGGGGGCGCACACCACTGGCTGTAGCAGATACGCTCACACACAATTAAGGAGGCAGAGTCTGTCAACCAACTGCACTGCTGTCAAGATGAGAGCGCTCGCAGTCAGCAGTTTGGTCTGGGTTCAGTCAGCTCGGTCAAAGGAAGAAATGGGGAGAAAAAGTTTACTTTAGAGGTGGTTTGTAATTAGCTGTCAAATCTTCAGTGAAGACGAGGGAGAGCGTAGGAGATAGGAGGAACTGGCTGAATAGGAGGCCGGCTTCCAAGCATGAATTCAGTTTAACTACTATTAAATTCGTCTTCTGGAAGTAGTAATAATTTTAAATATGTCACGATCAGGGATCCAGATTGCAAACATTTTTTTGAGAGCGACTGTAATGACATTGTGGTAAAGATTTGATTCATTAACTTTTACATCTGGATGGAAAAGCTTCTTAGAGTTAGATATAAAATGACAGGACTATTCTTTCAGCTTCTATTACAAAACCTGATAATATGAGTCTATAACCACATGTTTTAATTATATATTTTTACATCTTCAAAGCTGAGGTAACAATAATAATTATGACTAATAATTTATGTCTGCCTCATGTTTTGGTAACACCTCAATAAACTGTCTAAAACCAGTGGTAACATAACTGTGTTGTCAATAAAGTTTAAAGAAGGAAAAAAAACTGTGTACATCTAAAATTTAAAAAGTTGCGGCCGATACATGTGCTGGTGAGAGCAACTGAGAAAGCTGCCTTGAAAACTGTGACTGAGTCATAGTTAAAAAGAGAAATGTCTTATCCCAACCTACACTTGTAGATGTGCTAAAAACATCACACTTTGAAGCCTTTTCTACTCTGGTCTTCAGGTTCTACCATCTATTTGTGGAGGTTAGGATGGCAGGCAGGAAAAGAGTGTGTCTCCCTCACTGTGCTAACAGATGAGTTCAATCCAGGACACACGAGTTCAGCCAGAGTGCCTCTGACTTCACAGGTGTGATTGTGTCACTTACGCCAGATATGTTGTTTGGTTTTTAGCTCGGAGGCAGCCTCTTGTGACAGATTACCAACTGCTTGTCCTAATATGGTAACAGATAGGTTTGGGGGTGGAGGAGGCGGCGCTGACAAACAAGCCATTGTACTGCAGGTCAGTGACATAGTCTGTGGGCTTCGGCTGACACACATAGAGGTTGCTGTTCCTGAGCACTCGCCACAAAGAGCAGGACTCGAATAACTCTTTTGTCTCCCCACGACTCCTTCTTACAGAGACGGTTGGCAGCTCTGGCTCATATGATCAATAGGGTCAACGTGGTTTCGGTCATTACATTACAGTGGCATTACTAAGTGAAAGGCCACGACAGGCTTTCATAATGTGGTAGAGGCTGTAATAACTCCCTGGTACTTGTTTTCACAGTCTGATGTTGCTCCACTGTGATTAGTGTGTGGCTGTTGTTAATTCTGTAAAATAAATGAAAACATGTTACTTATTATATTACTTTACACAACTTTGCTTTTTCCAGCAAGACATTCGCCTGCATCATCTGGAGTTCTTGTGTGGTTACAGTAAAGCCTTTGTGTGAGCTCTGTCATGTGTTTTGTGTAAACACTAGGGTTAATGCTCTTAGCCTACATCAGGGCTCCAACTTCCTGCTTCACCGGGCCGATGAATTAATGCAACACACACGTACTGTTATCATGAAGTCTGTCCTGTTATCACATCAACAAACACATCCTGTGATTCCAGTGTCCATCCTTCCCCCATTGTTGTCATTGTTGCATGTGCATGCTCGAGTGATCAACTGAGTGCATGCTCAACTGTATTGTGCGCAGGTGTCTGCAGGTTTTGTTCAAAGATTTTGTTTCTCTGCAGCCAGCAGACGGAGGGCTAAGATTTCAGAGGCCGAGGAACGCTTCGTGTTTCTGGTGTTTCTTCCCCTTAAGTGCATATTGACATTGCTTGGGTTTCACAAAAGACACATCACATTTGGCAAGTAGATACTTCATGCACTGGGTGTGATTGAGGTTTGGAAGATTTGCAGACGAAATGGACCATTCAAAAACCCCAAAACATTACTAATGCATTTTTTGTGTATTTGCAATGCCTTATGATTAAGCTGTCCTGCAGCTGCATGTAAAACAGGAATGTTGTCCAGTCATCATGTTGCCTGTCTGCAGCCCCTTTCCCACATATATAAGCTCATAAAAACTCTGGCTTCTCTGGTATGTCAGCATCATGTGGGCACAGCCAGGAGCCATGGTTTGAAATTGTTTTCCCACTGTGGCAGTCTGCCAGCTCAGGACCAATTTTGTAAATGTTACATCATGGCTTGAGTGGGAATAAAGCAGTAATATTCCCAGAATACTGAAGCATGCAACAGGTTACGTTTTTGCAGTTTTTATTAGTTTTACTTCGAGGTGAAGTAACATAGGAGGGAAACTATTTATACAAAGCACCGTATAGTGATATTCTGCACAAAATATATCCCATATAGCATCAAATACTAACCTCCTGCAGACTTGAAGAGTAGCTGTTAACTGTTGGTCATTTCCTCATTTACAAAAAACAGAGGCTGTGGTTAGCTCGAGTTGGTTTAGTGTGCAATGGGTTTTGCTGTATGAGTGGTAAGCAAAGTTCCTGAGAAGTTCAATATTTTCTCCCTGTTGTGTAGAGGTGATGCAGAAGTACAAACTTTGAATAGTCACATTTCTATTCTGTAGACCTGCTTTACTGTGATGGCAGACAGTCATTTCACTGTAAAACAAGAATCAAATTGGGTAGCCTTTGTCTTTAGAACTCTTCTGTTGTGTTATTTTCCAACACGTTACTGTTCTCCAGTGAGTAAACTTTCCGAATCTGTCTGGATCAGTCATTTAATGTGGTGACATCTGTCAACGTAGAAAAGCAAAAAATGAACCAGTGATGTTGCAAGTGAAAGATGCTTGTATGGTTCTAACCCATTTTCACATCCTTTTACATGACCACATGTACGAATAATGACACATATATAACGGAGGGGGAAATCTGGGCTGTGGTGTTTTGTTCTTCAAATCCCTTTTGCGTGTGTGTGTGTTTGTTTGTGAGAAAGCTCTTGAACCTAAAGCTGTTGCCTGTTATTGAACTTGTGGGCTGAGAGTGCCTCCATCTCTCATTTTGCCATTTTTTTTTCTGAATGTATTTCAATTAGTGATGGATGATGTAAGTGCGATGGTGTATCCCTCTATAACTCTGTGAATCTGCTCTCACAGTCTGCACCTTCTTTCCCGCTCACCATTAGCAGTCAGGCCTGGCAGGCTGACAGTTTCAGCAGCCTTCAGTGCGTTTGGCAGAGAAAACCATGGTTTGGACTATGCCCCCCCCCCCCCCCCCTTCATTCCACTTTCACCCTCACGT
>JBBMOC010000008.1:4249275-4474260 GCA_037975185.1 Centropyge bicolor | reverse complement strand
ATTCCACTTTCACCCTCACGTACTCCCTCTGTCTCACTCCCCATCTCTGTGATTGTTGTCCTTCTGGTCAACCTGAGGTCACATAATGAACAGTTGTCACCGCCCAGCTGACATGCCATGTATGAAGGAAAGGAAAGGCATATGACAACAATTACACTGCTGACCGCTGCACAGTTCAACACCCTAACAGTCACACAGAGTACAGCTGCTGCCCCCCTCTGAGGCCCTGTCTGGAGCTTTTATTCCTGGTGCCTGGCTGCCATCTCTTTTTGACACGAGCGAAAGGAGTGGCTGTCAGAGGAGCAGCAGACAGCCTCATCTACTAAAGTTATGCTGACTCATGGCTTAAAATGCTGTGTTTGCCAAGCGGCTGACTGCTACCTAGCCTGGACATTTTTGTTCTGCATGCTTTCTATAAAAAACATTTAACTTACAAAGATAGCTTTTGAAGAACTAAAATGAGACATGGTTAAAAAAAAAGGTTTTTTTGCCTATTTGTTTTGCTGAAGCTAAAATAATGTATCACTATCTATGATGATCTCACTAATAACCTTTAGCGCTGCTATGAATGCTCTTTCTGACAAAAGTTGATTGTCAGAGGTCATAGTGTCACCTGAATGGTTAGTCAGGTGACAATTTGACTAACCCTAACCCTAACCCTCAGAAGGCATACAGTAAGATGCTCCATCCGGTATGGCAGCTTTGATTCAATAACCTATATACCATGCTTCACTTAGCAGGGACTGGGACTGGGAACAGCGCAGTGGGCCGATGGCACCACCACTGTTGGTAGGGATGTTATTCTGTAGTCAGGAAATGGCTGCCAATATCTGAGATATTTTGTCCATAAATAATAAAATCACATTTTTTACTCACTGTCATATCACCCATGATGAAGTTTGCACACTCACATTACACATTGAATCACAACCTGTCAACAGATATTATTTTTACTTGCAAATAAATATCACTGACGACATTTACATCAGCATTTCTGGTCTTTAAAGTATTCAGGCTAACAATGCATGTCATGTTACATGTAACAGATAACATGTAACCCTCAACCCTTCCTTTTGTTGCTTGTCTTACTTTTGCCTCGTATCATTCAGCCTAAAAGAATGAGGGAAATAGAGAGTGAGGTGAGTGTGCCTACCACTGAATCTAACATCGAGCTTTAGCATAGTAGTTACCCTACCTGCTATAAAACTCACTGTTGTCTCATTTATTGGATGGTGCAGATGGGTTTCTTTCCTGCAATGGCCTGTCTGATCACCAGCCTTCATTCATTCAAGTGTTTGGTGCTCTGTGTCAAGAGGCCATCTCTGGAGTGTGTCTGAACAGTACAGGTGGTTAATGAAGGAGCTCACTTAATGGCATTAGAGTGGACTTAGCCTAATCCATGACCTGGCTGTTGGATCCTTTCAGCTGCCTGACGTGAAGGATTGGCAGGAGGAAAAGTATGTGCTCAGGGAGGGAGAGGAAGAACTAGTGCGCAAACCACAAGAGACTGTAGTGAGTGTATAAGAATGTAATAGAATAGAGGGAGGAAGGGGTTGAAGAAAGACGCAGAGTCATAGACCGCAAAGTGAGAGAGTTTAGTGAAGTTCTTTAGAAAGGCGAAAGATACTTAAAGATGATGATAGTGGATTAGATGGCGAGAAAAAATGTATGTGGACCTGTTCACCCCTGAATTTATCTAAACTGTATGTGATAACTTTCCAATAAATCCAAGATTGACAGATCAGATAAAACTGCAGATCTGTCTTACCACAGCCATTTCTTGAAAAGCTGTATTTAGTCTCAGGTCGCTTACTTCTTCCAGGAAATGAAAGCAGGCTTTGACTATCATGCTGTTTTGATGTTATACGATGAACAGATAACAACGTCCTCGGGTGAAGAACTTTTTATTTAGGACTCCAGCTAATGACTATTATCACTGTGGATTTGCAGATCAGAATTACTGGATTTCTATATGTTTGAAATGTCAGTTAAAAATGTGAATCACAGTTCAAAACTCAAAGATGCTCAGTTTACTTTAAGACAGAGAAAAGCAGCAAATCCTCACATTTGAGAAACTGGAACGAGCAAATTTTGCTTGAAAAATGAAATAGTTGAACATTCATTTTCAGCCTAAATGTTGCAGTTCAAAGTTTCGGGGCAGACAGATGGCCAGTGAGTCATCCTTCTAGCGAAAGAACTTTGATTGTTACAATATATACTTTGTGATATACAGTATAGGTTCGGGGTGTGGTAACATGGCTTTTTTTATTATGACTGTTCCTTTGACTCATATCGATCTGTTCCAGGGACCCTATTTTTCACTTTGGTGTGATTATACTTTCATTGCTCTTTAAACTTTGACTTGTGTGGTTTTGTTCCACAATATGTCAAAAATTGCTGACAGACATACTGAAAGATGTTGCTATTCACAACTAGTTTCAGTGGTTCAAAACATAGACATGTTCTTGTTGACCAAAGTGTAGACAGGGAGCCTTTGAAGTTTAGTACAGGCCAGCGTCTTCTTCCCACATGTTTGAGAGTGGGATTTTAAGCTTGACCATATAAAATGAACTGTTTTGAAGACATGACAGCAAAGTTGAAAGATGTTCAGCTCTCATGCCATGTGCTCAGAACAATGAAGAGCCTACATGAAGGGTTCACCTGCTGTGCTACTACATGGGTAGAACAGGACAGTTTATCGTGTCTCTCTCTGGTGATTGGGATCCTCTTTGCTTCACTTTGCATGTTCCTCTCCCTCCTGTAATAACTGACACCTACACACGTTTACACACATTGACACATGTTTGCACACATTCACAAACACCCTTGGTGCACAGATAGCTTGGTAGCATAACCCAGTTCACGTGTAGTACATGTGATGTGTGTGTGTGTGTGTGTGTGTGTGTGCGCTGTTGCTTGTTGCTGTGAACATCTGAGAACAGATGTTTGTTAATTAAGGGTAATATTGATTATTGATTAATATTGCTACAGTTAATAAATTCTGATAATCTGCTGCCAAAGTAGTGTTCAGTAATTGCTCATTCTTATTAATAATTTAATGATTATTAAAACCTATCTTTAAACTTGAATGAACTTTAAGTCATTCTAACCAAACCTGCTCCTACCAGTGCTTGTCAAACATTAGCATGATGCTTCCTGCTATGAGTCTGTAGTGACTTCCAAGTTACAGACTGACTGCCAGGAGAAATGTTCAGAGAGCTTCGTCAGAGCTCATTATGCCTTACAACCCGAATTGCAGATGTGTACTTATATCAAGGTCAAGTGAAATTGTTTTAGTAATCCTATTTCATAAATCAGCTCTGTATGACACAGACAGTGAAACTGCAGCCGGCCTCTGCTGCAGCAGCTGTTGGGAGAAGGTGTGGGGAAACACTACCACCTACTGCCTGCGATAGTAGTCCAACTACATAGTCAGAAATACAGCTGGCTTCAAATGAATCATTGATTACTTTAGTTTTTGAAAATATTTAGTGTGAGTGTTTTAGACTAGCTGGCCTTCTGTATAAGAGGGATAATTACTTATTAAAACAAAGAATATGTGTTGGATTATGAACTCTCACAATCTACTGACCACTGTCATGGTGTAGTGAGCCAAAATGAAATCCACCCTTCAAGGTGAGGGATTTACATACTAATGCTTCCCAGTATTGTATTGGCAGGTGGTGACATTATTCCTCAGTGTTAAAAATAAACGCTTATGCTCCAGTTCAAAGACCGTATTTGTGCCATAATCAAAAGAATGTTTCATAAGCTCGGGGTTCATCAGCTAAACGCGGCATGGCTTCCACCGAAAGTGATAGCAAGAACAAGATCTTCTGCTTTTGTTAAAATAACATCTCACAATGGTAGAATTAAAGATGAAGAGAGATTTAGTAAACAGGCAACTCATGCGACAAGTATTACTCTGCAGTGTATCCTCAGCGTGCACCTGACATATTTCCTGTCACAGACCAGGCCTACAACCAAATTCTGAGAACCAGCTCTTCGTCTATTTCTCTGTAAATCTTAACCTCAGCTGCCTATTTTCACCTTCAGGCTATATTTGAGACTACAGACTACATTCCCAAGACAGTTATTTACCCGAACTATTTTTTTTAATGCAGCCTCCTTTGTCTCTTTCCTCTTTCTTCAGGAGCAGATCCATGTGCCTGTCTACCACCCAACACCCAGCCAAGCCCGACTGGCCACTCAGCTGACAGAGGAGGAGCAGGTCCGCATCGCCCAGAGAATCGGACTCATCCAGCACCTTCCGAAGGGCGTGTGCGACCCTGGACGGGATGGCTCCGAGAAGAAGATCAGAGAGTGAGTAGAAACCTGGGGCGGTCAGACTCTGTGTGGGAGTTAGTGTTTTTTAGAGCAGTTATCTTTTTCTTTTTTCTTTTTTTTAGCTTTGCTGCTCTTTAAAAACGCTTTAAATAGAATAAATCTAAATTCACAGCTCTTGTTCTTAGTCGTCAGAAAGTGTAACCACAAAACCATCCATGAATTTTAACAACTTAGACTTTATACACAAGTGTGAGAACCTTGTCATTATTAGTGTGCTACAGACATGAATGGCTTTACATACTCAATATTTTTATCATATTATTATCACATGTTGTGGCAACATGTTAATATTTTTATTTGCAAATGGTAAAGATTGACACCAGAGGGGTTGAACTATTTCCTGTCATTAAATGCCTGTGAAGAGTTTATACCTGATGTACTGTATTTGTATTTTGCAAAAACTCATTGTCATTTACTGTAAGTCTGTGTCGCGTGAAGTGGCGCTGCAAAATAACGTTTGTACTTATTATTGCATTTACTATTATTTAACTTCCAGTATTTTCTGCATGTCTGACCTGTTCCTGTCCAATCCCCAAACAAAGTGTAGTATTGAGTTGATGGAAAATAATTTCTGCGTTCATGTTCACAGGTGCGTGATCTGTATGATGGACTTTGTGTATGGAGACCCCATCCGGTTCCTGCCCTGCATGCACATCTACCACATGGACTGTATAGACGACTGGCTGATGAGATCCTTCACCTGTCCCTCCTGCATGGAGCCTGTGGACGCCGCGCTGCTTTCCTCCTACGAGACCAACTGACACACACACGCACACACACATAAGCCCACAGATACCTGTGGACCAGACTGAACACACACACACACACACACACACACACACACACACACACACCTACAATATGCACACAAATGGACATACACACAACTTCCATCTTGCTAATCTGTATCCTGGATTAGTAAAGTGGTCATATAAAGCAGTGACGATGTAAAAGATTTAGAATGAATTTTGTGTCGTGAGTGTGTGTGAGAGAGAGCATGCATGTGTGTATGTGTGTGCTTCATAAGTTCCTCAGTTGGCCTGCTGGACAGGATTGGAGGAATGAACAGAGTGTTGGTGTTAAGGACGAGCAGGAAGGAGCTGGACTGAGGAAAGGAGGATACAGATAAGAGGATACAAGTGTAAAGGGAAGTCAAGGGGAATGGATGACGGTTAACTGGTATGATTAAGAAACCTTTCCAAGATCCGCTTTTATATACTCAAATACACACACTTCCTTTATTTAACCCCCAGCATTGAAATGAACCGTGACTGAATGCAGGAGGATGGACATCTGACCACCGTCATCAGCCTGCAGACTGTGTTTGTTGGACGGCTGAAGCATAATTACGATAATGTCATACTGCAAGACAAAGGGAAAGAAATGCCCTTCAGAAGATCTGCCCAATGCTTTGATGTGTCTCCACACGGACGCCTGTTGCAGAGTCACATCTGCTGCAAAAACTGCTGCACACGCAGATATGTGATTTATAGACTGCTAGAGATGGACATTGGAGTTAAGACTACAAACATCAGATATACCACAGGCCTCCACTTGCCCACAGGCCTTGAGTTGTCTGTCTGTACAGATGTTTTAGGAGAAAACTTTGATCGATGATTGATTGATTGTCCTGTGGCTTTGTGAAATCTGTTCTGTGTTTGTCTTGTCAGTCAGCATAAGGGCTCCGTTGAACCAGTGTTTACCAACAACACAGATCTGGAAAAAGGAAATACACTGTGTGCTTTAGTCACTAATGTGACGGCTAGCTGGGAGACTGTCGCTGTCAAACTATTGACTCCTCGTGACAGAGATATCTCAGATTATTGACTAAAGCACAAGTAGAGCAGTTGACAAACCATTTATACAAATCAGAGATATTTGCACTTATTAATCAGACTTGTGACCATATGCATTCAGTAAATATGTCAAAGTGAAGTATGTGATTTATGTTACCTACCTTTTCATTACCATTGCAGTGATTTGTAATGAACGCCACTGTCTCTGTGGACCAGGAGTGGAAACATAATTTATTACTGGTGACATTAACCAAACTACTGAATTAATCCCATGTTTGGCGTCCCTGTTACAGTCCAAATCGTGTAATTCAATGGACAAGTCAGAAGACAAGACAGAAATGAAAACACGCACAAGGCTGAGCTCATTTAATGTGTTTGCATATGTAAAGTATCGCTTCATTCAGCATCCTGTTATGTGGCAAAACCAGACCTAAAGCAAACATTGCAGGGGAAGCGGTTATTGCAGGCAGGTGCCACCATCAGGATACTGGGGAACATGACTGAAGACACTCATTTACCCGAAGTGGTCTAAATCAGCCATTTGCTGACTACGTGTCCTCAGTTTAGAAAGGTTATATTTCTATTCCTTTTTATTTTCCTTCGCATAAAGTTGAAGCCTCAATCTAAACCATCTCTTCGCCACATTTTAAAAACACCTGAGTCACCCAGTTTACTATAAAAGCACAAAGAAATGAAATTAAGTTTATATATTTTTTCTTCTATCTGCTAAACTTGGCCTATAGCTGAGTCAGTAAGACTTTGAATTTAGCAGGAAATGATAAATCATTTGAGCTCCCCCTGCATAGAGGGCATGACACAGATCCAACACAGTTTGAAAACATGCCTTTAGTGATCTGTATAAATGTGTGCATACCTGCTTGTGTGTGTTTGTACTAGGCTTTATAGCCTTTGTGTGTGTTTGAGGAAGATTGTATGGGGGGTGTCAGCACCTTAGTCTTTGCACAGTGCTTTAATCTATGTAACTCTTTATGTTGTACATTGTCCTCATGGCCTTAGGTTACCCGTAAGTGAGGGTTGGCGTCAGCTGCTACAGTGTGGAGAAGAAGAAAACAAGAGGGGGGATGATTCGACAGTTTAGAGTGTAAACACTGCTGCTGAGCTGTCATTGTACATGTCATGTCATAAAGAATACGAACAGTGTGTCAAGAAAATTGTCCAACTTCATTGTCACAAAACTAATAAATAAACTTGTTAGTGTATCGTGGTGTTTGGATTGGATTTCTCTCGCATCACCTGGCTCTATTCCAGAGAAGTCTGTAGGTTTGCACAACCAGTTCGCTCTGATTTCAGTTGCACTCTGCCACATGCCTGCGGTATTGAGTGGATAACAGTGTTGGAGACAAAGGCCTTTTTTTTCTTTTTTTTTTTTGCAGAGTTTTGATCTCAGTCTGGACCTAATCAAGGCTGGGTAGGACTGGCAATGCACGGGGTTGTGGGGATAAACAATGTTAAACCATGCCATTGTGTATGTGTGTTTATATCTGTCAAGGCTCCACAGCAGAATCATTATAATTAAGAATACAATCCACATTCAGTACATGTCCTGATCCTGATGACCAGCACTCCCTCGACTCTGTGTGTACATTGATCAGTGTGGAACTTTGTGGCAGGCTGACTTTTGAGATTCCTGAGCTCTTGTTCCTGAATAGATTTCCCATAACGTCCTAACAGTTCTGACTTCAAAAATGTGCTCACATCCCAGGAAAGTGACTCATGGGTGTCAACGCCGATGGTCTAACATAAACTAACAATGAAACAGCTGCACAAAACCTTGTGTAATTACAGGCCAGATAGGGCTTTGGCTCTGCCTTCGAATCTTGGCATCTTTTGAGACTTATTTATTTCAAATGTTCAAACTCACAGGAGAGAAAAAGTGAATGCTGCTTTGGGGTGGGTTTTCTGCTTTGAGTGCAGGATTGAACATCAAGGTTTACTCATATGTGAATGGGGTGTGTGTGGGGTTGTATGTTTGTGTACGGATGCTTGTTAGATCTTTCCTTGTTTGTAAGCATAAATAAGCATATGCTATGTACTACAGGCGAATAATAAATAGACATTGCAACAGAACGAAAGCGGCATTGGTTTTCATTTATTTCCTGTTCACACAGCTAGAAAGGGAAGAATGTAGTTTTTTCTTTTTTTGAAAATTTCACAAATAGACATCTGATAGAACTTCTGGATTCAACATATATGTCATTTATCTCCGATGACATGGCAAAACAATACAAATACAAAGTAGAGGATCATTTACATTCTTGGATATTACATCCACAGCTGATAATTAAGGGCTCTCAGTTTTTTAATGCCAACCTGAGCTAAAAGGTGGAACATCTTTGACTCCTTATCCAGAATATGGTATAATTTAATTATATCTAATGTATTGACTAACATAAGTTTGTTTTCAGCAGTGTTTGGTTAATGCCAGTTAGCCTGATCACAAAAGACTTAGGGACCATCAATAAATCACTGTTTAATCTACACAATCCTGATGTCTTTGTTAATAGCTTCATGCTGACTTGCCCACATTAGCGATTGATTAAAAAATATACATTGTTTTCATGTTGCACACCTATTTTCATTGATAATGTGTAATTGATTTCTTTTGCATAAATAATAGAAAATGACCCCATAGCCTCCATGCCATGTGACCCAGTGACTCCAATCTGCACCAAACATTATTACAACACTGGTCAATGAGGACACACCTCTTTTTTCTCTCTTATTTTATCCAATATTCATCTGAGTTTCATGATTTCTTTTTAATAGTTTGTACGTAACATGACCCAGTTGCTCCATATCTATATCACAATATGTTGTGAAAAGCTGTGCCCTATTTTTTCAGAGTAGCAATATAATAATAATTCTTGTATTGTATTGGAGTCACTGAGTAACATTATATGTGTAAATGCAGTAGTCCATTTCTACTGTTTACATGACACAGTTTTTCAATACCTTCATTCCCATAGCTTCATTGACTCACACATTCTGGTGAAAATTTTTATTATTTTTATCACAAATTCAAAATTGCTCCCATGAAGCACATTTATTAGAGTTGCTAAAGTGTCAATATTTCTATTTTACATAAATATCTTACTAGAAAATGTTTTTCAATAGCTTCCATGTCATGTGACCCAGTGACTGTAAATCAATACCAGAAAATGCATCTTCCATTTTATATAAAAACTTTTTATAGAAAACAAATGATTTTTTTTGCCCCAATAGCTTCCATGTGACGCTAAATCAATATCAAAATGTATGACTAATTTACAAAATAGTAGCAGAATTCAATATGAAGATATGTGTCTCTATGGAAAAAAAGAATTGTGTATAAAAATAATAATATGTATTTACACATCAACAATCAAAATAAAGCGACTTACTAGACACAATTGTAATATATATTTTTTAATCAAAACATTAATATGGGCAGGTCAGCCTAAAAGTATTGACATAAACGTCAGTATTGTTCCATTCACACAGTCATGTAAGTTATTGATGGTCCCTAAATAAATCTGCGGTGATTGGGCGGAGGGCGGGGAGGAGAGCTAACCGTCCTCCTGCTGCCAACCCCGGTCAAAGTGAGGAGGAAGAGACGCTGCTGCTGGAGCCACAACCAACATGAAACTGACTTCACCGCGCTGCTTCACATGGAAAAGAGCTGGCGATTTAAAAAAAAAAAAAGTCTTAATAGTTCTATATTTGAACAGAGAAGAATAAAAGTCCCTCCTCAATATAAACCTGCTCCAAAGACCTTAACATTTGATATGTTGCAGACAATACACTTATGTGAGGATTCTTATGCCACACACACACACTCAACGTTTTTGTTTGGATTCAAAGAAAAAAGGAAGTAGTGCTGCTGAGCCAGTGTCAGATGACCTTTCGCTCACCACACACACACACACACACACACACACACACACACACACACACACACACACACACACACACAGATACGGTGATAAAAATATGAACAAACACTGACATTATTTTCTGCCTTTTATTATGTCACATTTTCTATATACGAAAGGCCAGAAATCTATTAGTTTCTATTAGTTTTTACATTCTCACTAAAACAGCAGAAGAAAAAGAGAGAGAGAGGCGTTTGTAGTCTTTTGGCCTTCTTATGCTTTTATATAGCGGTGATCAAAATATTACCTCTCAAAAATGTAGCATCCTCACAAAAGGTCAATATGAGTTGAGTTAATGCTTCTTATACGCATAAGCTGAACATAGGTCCAACAGATGCACCTGTAGCTCAATAGGGATTATTCTAATAGAAGGTCACCCTGTCACTTAGTGATTGTATCTTCACATTGTAGATAAATGGAGCAAATTAGGAACATGTAAACAATAGTCACAATTCCCCTGAAGCCCCCACTGTTACTGACTTCAGTTATTACTGAAACATAACAGCAGTAGTGAAACTTACTAATTATCTTCAAACCAAAATCTGCTTTCGAATTGACATGGCTCAAGACATGAGGCTGTGTCTGTACAAAATCCCCCAAACTTTTCAAACCAAACTTCACTGTGAACCATAATATTATTGTACTTTTTGTATTCTGGTCTCCCAATTAGCATTTATTTTTTTAAGCTTATAAACACGTCTCCCCCTTCTCTCCATATAACATATGCAAATGAGCATAAATGTGTCAACATCCAAAACACACTGTTTCTAGCAGCAGCAGCAGATTTATTCAGTCATTTCAGACATTTTAAATGTAAAAAAAAGTAAGCAGCAAAAAGGTACGAGCAGAAAGGCAGAAGCGAGAAGGTTCATCTTCATCCTCTTCCTCTTCTAATCTGTGAGAAAGAGGAAAAAATGAGAAATAAACAATGTGATATGTATTTTAGCATGGCACATAGATTCATGGAACTTTGGATTTTGTTTATTGTAAGTTGTGACCATAATTTGTTTTCAAAAAGGAGAGAAAATCAATAATTTTAATAATTAAAAAAATGATGCCCTTATATGATACCATCATATTGCTGTTGCATATCCTAAACTTTACTGACTTTGCTGCTACTAATCATACAACCATGCCACTTTGCATGAGACAGTATTGCACTATTAGTTCAACACTTCTTGGTGTTGGTATTTAATTTCTCTATTTGCATGTAATTTTGAATTTTGTGTCTAAGCTCTTGCATAGTTTCCATTTTATTCTATTCTTCTTTCATACCTACACATTTAATTATTTACTCTCATTACGTTTCTGTGGTTGTCTGTACTTATTCTGCCCGTCTGGGGAGGATCAATAATTTTACCTTAATACGCCACATTAAAACCCACCTATACTTTAATAGAGAACATTAAGGAGTCCTTTGTGCACCATGTAAATCTGTGTGTATATGTATGACAGGTTTGACCAGCTTCACACACAGCCTCAGGTCTTAGCCTGGACCAGCCTCTTCCTCGCTTTGTGCAGCCAATCCAGACTCTATACAGCTCAAACGTCTCCCGGATCGAGCCCATATATGGTTGACTCCTCCTCCTGCCTTCTCTTTTTTTTCCTCTTAATTGAACACAATAATCTGCCCACTCTTTCCTCAGCCTTCCTCGCAGGCCTGAAAAGAGGAGAAAGTCCCACCAGGACCCTCTGATTATTTTAAACCCCGAGGAGACTTTTCAAAGTGTTTCAGGTGTTTTGGTGACACGTGCCCGAACGTGGAAAGGTTTGTGCAAATCGTTGTAGGTGACAGAGACATAAAGCGTGTGAGAAATTATGACTGATCGTTAATCTATATTTAATCACGACTCATAATTAGTCCAATCAGTGCAAAAAAGTGGAGGAAACATTTGACAAAAACAAGGGAAAATCATAAAGCGCGGCCTGCAGCAAAATGCGCAAAGATTTGTCCTCAGTCCGGCTCAAATGGCGGAAAGCCCCCGCACGATGTCCGCGTGCATGGTGTAAAAAAAGTGCATTTTGATAATAAAGTGCAGTTAAAAATCTGCTATGTTTTTTAGCAGTTGTTTGAGAGGAGTGTTAGGCAGAGAGGCGCGCGCTCACACGCTCATGGGCCCAACAAAGAAATGTGTGTGTGTGTGTGTGTGATTATAACCCACACCTTAAGAAATATTATTCTCATATTGGCCTATTCTTCATTTGTTTTTTAAAAAGCATACACGTTGGGCAGCCAGTAAACAAACAAACAAAGGAGGTTAAAGTTCATAAATGTGAAAGTCATATGAGCTGAAATAATAAAAGTAGGCCTACAGTATTTGCAGTAATGATCATTCTGAGCTATAGTTGTCTGAATGTTAAACAGTGAATCCAAACGCAACAGTATGTGCTGGGCTTGAATCTGGGCAGGTGTGTGGTAGGCCTTAAGCTGGGCAGGTGTGTGTTAGGCCTAATAGTTTTGACCCCTCCTGCCCATCTTCAGGCCTGTCACATACCTGTCACATGACTTTCACATTTATGAACTTTAACCTCCTTTATTTGTTTTTTTTGCTGGCTACCCAACTTGTATGCTTTTAAGAGCAAATGAAAATTAGGCCAATATGAGAATAACATTTCTTAAGGTGTGGGTTATAATCGCACACACAAACACACACTTCTTTGTTGGACCCATGAGCGTGTGAGCGCGCGCCTCTCCGCCTCACACTCCTCTCAAACAACTGCTAAAAGGAAAACAACAGGCTTTTAATGCACTTCAGCTTAGTGTTAAAATGCACTATTTTAACACCATGCACACGGACATAGTGACAGAGCTATTGGGACATGAATTAATTAGCATCTGTCAACTACTATTGGATTTAAACTGATTATTAAAATGAATGTTTCACCAGCTTCATTAAGTTATTTTTAGACAAAGAATTAAAGCACTAACTGAGATAAAAAGGGTAGCTATTGTTTTATGGCACTGCAAAGTAACTATATATGATTTAATAAAATGTCAAGTTGTCAGTAATATAGGAGCAACAATACTTCCTTTTCTATGTTGGTATTCTTCGTATGTTGACTCATGTTCACTGAGGAACAATAACAAACAATAACAACTCTCCATCATAAAGCATGAGATTATGATCACTTACAGACAAATATTGCACTGACAAATATGATTTAATTCCATCAAGCTTTGCATTATTATTCATAAATATATGACTGAGCTAACCATAATACATAACTTGAACCTTTCATCATCCTCTCACATTTGGTTGAGTGGTGTGAATGTTTGAGCTTTTCGCCTCTCAATGGTAAGTCCCTTGTGTGCCCATGAATAACACAGGCATGCACAGAGAGAAAAAGAGAGAGAGAGAGAAGAGCTGCATTAGGAAGACTTTCACTTTCGATAGGGTTAGTCGGTGAGTCGAGGCCAACGTTTTCATACGCAGCCTGCACAACTGGTTCTTTTCTCAGGACACACGGGCCGCAGCTATGTTGTGACTGTTCAGCCTATGCGATGTTAGTGAATTAGAACATGAAAGCATAAACACATATTCAAATGGGTAGTGGATGATTCATGAAACCCCTTCATCATGACACCACAACTGTAAGAGCATAAAGTATAGTGATATGCAAAGAAAAGGAGGAGGGAGCTATAAGACAATATATTCCACAACAAGGCGTTAAAAAGCCTAATAAGTTCACATCGAGACAAATGAGACACAAGAAGCTTATGTTTATTTAGCTGTTATAGGCTATAGAGTTTGCAGGAGATTGTAAATAATACAGGAAACACAATCTGTTAAAAACGAAACTTTCTCAGATCTGAAAACATGCAAATAGTGTGCACCACAATATCAGCTCTCTACTCACATGATGAACAAGACATACAGGAGCTATAAACATTGTTAATACTTGCACACACTTGTACTTTACAGCCAGACTGCTTTCAATGCATAAATGCTCATGTAGACATTTAGCCTTCTTTTGCTCTTTTGCTTTTTGCTCTTTTTGCTATATTCTCTGCCACCTGTATATTATTATTCAATGTGTACCTGTGTGAATCACTCCAAAGACACAGTTGCATTACTTTGCTCCCACTTCAGGCTAAAACGGGTCAAATAAGACTATTATTGCATTCAATTCAGAAGCCCCTTGTCTGTTATGTGCTGCTGTTGACCTATTTTCTCCATTAGACTACTGATTGAAATGTTGCCCCATAATAGAAATGCAGTGGGCTTTTTCAAATGTGGTGCAGCCGTGAATGTAGAGAAACAAAAATCTACATGAAATCTTTATGAAGCAACAACCTAACCATGGTTCTTCATTATCTTTACAGTATCACCCATAATCACATTAACCAATAAGAACCCAGGCCCATTTCATACCCTTCTGGAAAGTTATTGGGGATATATCACAGACCACATTTCTGATGTTTTTTTAAAAAAATATTTATTTACATTAAGATTTATAATATTTCATATGTACCATATTTATATTTTATATCATATTTTTTTTATTGTTTTTTTTTTATTTGTTCAGGAAATATGGTCAGACCAGGTTAGATGTCATATAGGACACATTATTACAGCATTGGAGCTGGGTTGTTAAGTACCTTTAGTGTCAAAAAACAAACTTTTTGAACTTTTTAGCTGCTTCCTTCACTTTTGCTACAGCTCACAGCACCATTGTTGGGGAAGCCATTTCACACCACCACACCAGGATGTTCAGTATATGTGGCTTAGAGATTTCATGAGTTAAGGTCAAGCATAAAGCTGTTTAAGGAAGAGTCAATTCAAAGTGTCTGTCATCATGGGTTCTTATGGGTTAATTCAGACAAATCGTTTTCACAGTTTTCTCCATTTTTTTCTTGTTGTGTTTGAGTAACATAAATATTCTTTATTAGTAAAATGTCCATAAAAAGTTGAGTACTGCACAGCATATTTTGTTATGCGTGTTTGTACTGTGAAGTTTAAAGTATTAAAAAGTCTGTCTTTGCTCTGTTGAGACACATAAGAGTTCAGACTACTCACTGGCGTTCAGATACTGGTCCAGGTACCTCACAGTGTCCATCTTATTGTGCAGGAGGGCGACCTGCCTGGCGGTGTGTCCCTGCCCGTTGGGGGCTCGCGGGTCCGCGGTGCATCCAATCAGCAGCCGGATCACCTCCAGATGACCCTCCTTGGCTGCCAGGTGCAGCGGCAGGTTACCTCGCACGTCCGTCAGGTTCGGATCCGCCCCGTGCTCCATCAGCGCGCGCACGGAATCCACGAATCCCTCGCGTGCGGCGTCGTGCGTCACGGTGAGGCCGCAGACCGGGTCCCGCAGGTTCGGGTCCGCTCCGGCCACCAGGAGGACCTCGACCAAGGCGGGGTTCCCCAACTTGACCACCTGGACCGGGACGGAGGAGGGAGAGGCTGAATGAGAGGAGATGACCCAGAGCACGTGAGGAATCTGTCATCTGCAAATGTATCACTGGACCACTTTAGACAATTAACGTTAATAGATTATTTATATATGTGTGTGAAGGGTTGAATTAGTGGCAACTGGACTTGACTGTGGATGCTTTTCTCTTTTCACACAGGAGCTTCTTCAGATCAGAAAAGTCTGAATAGATATAAATAGTTTTTAAATGAATGTGTGGACAGATATCAGAGAAGACTTTTTAGCATCAATGTCAAATCTAAATAAGTAAAAAAAAAAAAAAAAAAAGGACACTGAAGTCCTGAAATTCATAGTTTTGCTTTTAACTATTTCATGTCAGATTCAATGTATACATTTAAATGTGTGGCTGTTTTTTTTAATGGAACATAAACATTAACCTTTATCACAATGTTTCCCTATTCAATGTGTTGCATCCTTTCACCCTAAAAAAAGAAGTTAATGAGGCGTAATAAAGAAAAAACTAATTTTTGTATTTTTTAATAAACAAAAGTAGGAAAAATCTCTCACACAGCTGGAGTGTGAGAAAGGAGGAACAAAGTGTGCAGTTGAGAACAGAAGGAGCTTTTTGGATAAGAAGTGATCTGTTGATTCAACCCCTGTTTAGATTAGTGCTTTAATGATAATATACTATTAATAATTGGATTTATGTTAAAAAGAGAGTGATGTAGCCCTTTTAAACATTAGTACAAAATTAGAGCTGCATGTGATATGTGATTAGATTTATTATGAAGACGAGGAGACTGAAATAACATGTGATAATTTGAAGATATTATTATTAGTAATAGTAATAATAGATTTATTAGTATTGGTATTATTGACTTTTGCCTGAAAATGACTTCTGTCACTTAGTGTATTGAAAAAATCTAGGCCAGCATGAATACATGCGTGCGGGGACATGTGTCTTTTATAACCACCCTCTCCTTCTATTCTACCACCATTTACTTTTTTCTCACACCCACCCATGATCCTCCCATACAATTTTCCACTGTAATTACAATGACACCAAAATGGGCTTATTCTTTAGTACACCTCATTAACTTCTTTCTCAAGACGAAAAAGTGAATGATGAAATTCATTAAATTGGGAAACATATTATAATAAGACCTTTTTGTTCCATTAAAAAAAACAGAGTTTAATCTATACATTTAATCTGACATGAAATAATTAACAGCAAAATTGTGAATTTAAGAACGATTTTAGTGTTTTCAGTGAGCTATGTAGCTCCTTTAACTAGTGTAGCTAGTGTATTTAGACCAGACACACTACAAAGTCCAAATTCCTCTCTTCCATCTGTCCACCGATTCACAAACTCATTCATTTGAAAACGATTTTTTAATCTATTTAGAACGATTTCGTTTGGTATAACAATAAAAGCGGATGGTTGAAGATAAAATGTGAGCAGGCCTCACATCCTTCACAACAATAAGATGAGGAAGTCAAGCATGCTGCTTGACACAATACAGTGAGCAAAAGCATTACTATGATCAAATATCTTTCTCCAATTTCACTTCGACATAAACTAGTATAAAAACGGTTTATACCGACCTGTAGTGCAGTTCTGTTGTATACATTTAGTCCATTAACATCTGCTCCATTTTGCAGCAAAAACAACACTTCAGGTAGCTTTCCACTGGCAGAGGCATTGCAGAGCTTGTCAGCTACTGACCCGTCAGCCATGCTTGTAAAGAAATATAAAGAGATAGAAGTCCAGTGTGTGGAAAAATATTATAATCCAGGAGGCAGGAGACTAGACCCAATATATCTCCTAAGCACCACCCTCCCACCCTTGCATCACACATGGGCTTGACCAAAAACCAAACTAATATGCAGAGCCATATCTCAATGCAACATATTTCAAGAATCGACAGCAAAAGGGTTTAAGAGGTTTCTGAAGACATGACTGCAAAATAAAGGGCTTCCTTTTAGTACAGATGTTTAGAACTGAAGTGAGATTATTATTTTGTTGTTTTGCTTTTCCTGTAAATCAATTTAAATGTTGTTATGGTTCACTTGATTTTAATGGTTCATTTAATTTCAAATATTTCTATAATCTTGAAACTATTTTATATAAACGATTATATATATACATTCACACACACACACACACACACACACACACACACACACACACACACACACACACACAAACACACACACACACACAGTATGGCATAAGACCACGTTGAAAAACTCTAACGTTTTCATGTTAACCTGTAAATAATCAGAAAGTTTGAGGATTCAGAAACATTTAAAAACACAGGAAGCTATAAAGCTATAACATGTAAAATGAAGAAGAAGAATTTCTAGGAGAGCACATTTGTGACACTGACCAACTTAAGTCAGTGCTTCAGTTTTCTTTCTTTTCATTTCCAGATTTTCAATTTTCAATGTGGTCTCAGATTCTGGCTCATTAATTGAGTCTATGATGATCTATCTATCTATCTATCTATCTATCTATCTATCTATCTATCTATCTATCTATCTATCTATCTATCTACACCCACACACTCATGAATAACTCATACACTTTCATGTTTCATATTTTTCCAATGCTAACAGAATAAAAGAATAATAACTTTACTTTTACTTTTTGCAGAATTTGCAGATGTGCATTTGGCACAATGATAAGAGATTTATCATACTTTTTCACGTCCAAGCTTATACTCTACTTATGGCCTAAAAATATTTTATTGCACTAATCAGTCTCCAGGCTATAAACGATGTGTACATTTTTTTATCTCCAAACTGAGCCTGTGAGCTTCACAAAAACAGTGAGTTAGTGGCTCACGGTGAACTTTGATTCTCTTTTGCCAGTGGAGGTCATAATTATATGGGAACAATGTAAAAACAACAATTACTTTTCAGCGTGTAGTTGGAGCTTCACCTCGCAGCCCTGCCTGTCTCATGATCACATGTTTGTGGAAGGATCTGGAAGCAGAAGCTCAATTTAATCAAATGCACTAAATAGATAGTGTTTGTGCATCTTCTCCCACAAGCCTGTCTATGAGAGCAGCTATAATAATATGTGGAGATAGGATGCAACCTACCTGCTATAATAGCTTAGTGGTCGATGTTTAAATTTCAAGGGTTGAAATTACAGGGGAAAAAAACTTACTCTATATCTGATTAAAACCATAACACGAGTCTTCCTCCGTGTAACCGGTGACTGGGTGTCATCCTACCGAGTCCAGCGCTGAAAAAAACAACAACAAAAAATAGAAAGTAATAACAACAACATGAAACGTTCTAAACTCCGCTTATTATTAAAAGGTGTGATGTCATTCACAGTCACTTCCCGCTCATTTTCAAACGATTTGGACCAAAAAATTTTTTTAAAAGTGCGTTTCTGCAATCGTCCACCATCCTGTTATAATGTCAACACCCAGAGGCTCATCATCACCAGATCCATTTTCAAAAGTAAACCCACCGATGATCCTCCATGAAAACTCTCACTTGCGACGTCCCCGGCTCGGTTTCCTTTCTGTAAAACTTTCACAGTCTCAGTGTCCAAAACGCATCTGTCCCCCCTGTGGATCATGTGCGGAGGAGATGGAGCCGCAGGATGTTTGTCCTCCACAGCTCACAGGACTCAATCATTTTTGAAATTCTTACCAAAAAAGATGAGGTGGCCTGATTGGATAGAAGTGGAGATGATAGGCGGGACACTGTCACCGAGCTTCTTTTCTTTTTTTTCTGGAAAAAGAAACCATGATGCTGCAACAACAACCCAGCTCTGATAAACGATGCATGTGTTATTTACTGCGCTATAGATTAGGAGAGAAACAACCACATTGCGCAGTGTTGATATAAGCAGTTTATCGCATTTTATCTTTCATTATAATTTCCAGTGAAAAAGAAAGAGGGGTTGTTTTTTTTGATAGTCCATGCCTCCCTCTAGTGATGGGACTTTATACATGCGCCATTTTTCACACACACACTGATGATTGTGCCCCTCTGAGGATTGTGCGCACTTTGAAAAGATTTGTGCATCATTGCGACTTTTACTCCTTTAGATTTAGCGTGATATTCTGCAAACTAATTTAAAAAAAGTCAGATTAGGTCATATGACTGTTGCATTCAGATGGAAACAGACTATCATGTCAAAAGCGCATAGTGTCCGTGCGTAAAGGCGCAAAGGTGGCTTGGTTTTGCGCTCTTTGAGTGCATTAGTGGCGCTTGTTGTCTCTGCATGTACAAACTTTTTTTTTTGGTTAAAAAAAAAGCTCAAACTGTCCTTAAGACTATTATTATATGTCTGCAGATATGATGCTCTAAATGCTACAAATCCACACCCAAAAGACATTTAGAGATTTACACTTTATGGCAAATCTGCAGGTTAATGTTTGCGCCATCTGATCCAGGATCATTGAATCCCCTATCTAAGGTGACTGACTTGTTTGTCAATGTCCAACAACTATGTGCAACTATAGCTGCTGAGGAGGTGCATATGTGTCAGGGAGTAGCTTGCTTTTCAAGGCTTGCTTTTGGACTCTTCCACAGTGCGTTTGGACACACACACACACACACACACACACACACACACACACACACACACACACACACACACACACACACACACACACACATACACAAGGAGTTTCATGCATTTGCATCATGTCACCCTGGATGCCCTCTTTCTGCAGGCCTGTAATAGCAACAGGCAAAATTAGTCTGACCTTTGCACCTACATTTGCAATAGAGAGTATGTGCATAACCCTGGCCTCCTGCAGAATAATAAACATGTGTTATAGCTTACAGGTGCTAGAGCCATTCATATGAAGACACACTTTCCAAGGTTGCTTGACTCTATTAATGGGACAAGCACATTAAATATTTAAGCACAGGGTCAAACGAGCATATTAATATGCAAAAAGGGGACTCGTGGTCTTTTAAGTGGAAATAGCATGAAAAAGACTGGCTGTCATGTTTATAAAGCAACAGAAAAGTCAGCCTCAAGCTCACGTCCTCGGCTCGAGTTTTTACGACACCTACAGCGGCTTTACGTCAGCCGTAAAGCTGCAATGGACTAGATGACAATAATGATATGAGATAACTGAGCACTGTAACGTTACTTTACAGGATTGTGTCTATCTAAAGCTGTTAAATCCCGGCAAAGTTTGACATTTACAATTTGCCAGCCTCTCGCTCGTCGCCACCTCTAAGTGAAGTGTTTTATTCAGACTCTGTGTCCCTCTGTGAGGCGAAAAAGCGACGAGAGCCCAGCAGAAGAAGAATTGCTTTTAGCCAGTCATTGCCATGGCCTCCGAAAGCGGCGACAGCAACATGGATAGAGAGATGATTCTGGCCGACTTTCAGGTCTGTCTCTTTTGTATGTCCCGGATATTTTACCCAGCACTTAGTAATCTGTTTAGCTGTGTTGAATTTCCACGGGCTAATGTCAACAAGAGCATACACGACCTGGCTCGGCGTCGTAAACAGCAGACCTGAGCTTTCTGTAGCTAGCACACGAAGCTAACAAACTGACAGCTTGCTAACTGATTCTGAATTCAGTTATCAGCTAAAAACAAAAGCTCGCTAGATAAATAACAGCTGGTCAATGTTGCCGGTCTAAACAGTGTTATAATTAACGTTTTGTGCCGGTTTCAAGTTCGCTTTCTTGTCAGATAGCGACGACGTGGTTAGCTAAAAGAAAAGCTACTGCGCTCACTGTCAACTTGTTTACACGCTGCCAGTTGTTTTGTCAGGTTTTAAATCTTCCTCAGGAACAGTGTGTCCCTTGACGACACCCGATTTTTAGCCCAATTTGCAGGCAGGGTAGTAGATTTTGATGCGGACAAAATCCACGCTCCTAAATTATGCTTCTCTTCCAGATTGGTAGACATTTAGCCTCCTGTTTGGTTGTTTAACATGCTTAATAACATCAATACTAAAATAATATACGGCCTTCCTGTAGCACGTAAACTTGGTGGTGTCCCTCTCATGGCTTTGTTCATGTAGCCTTGTGTTGAATCAACAAGTTCACTTGACTAATATTTGACAACAGTCCTAAGCAGTGCAAAGGTTTTCTACTAGATACACAACTAATTTTCTTTGGATGTTAGAGTGGATATATATATTCAGATGATTACAGGCCACTGTAATATTGTAAAAAGGCCACCTTATCACATTTTCCAAAGCCAGCTCATCGGGCTCAAACTCTATCAGTTTCAGAATGAACTCCTGTGTTTATACTTAATCTGGATCTATTTCTATGAAGTTTTCTAAAGGAGACACCATGCGTTAAAGTTGTGTCGTGTATTCTTATGACCCAAACAGTGCTACGATGCTCAGACATCGAGGTAATACCTGTAACATCCTAATGTTTGAGCTAATCATTCTCTCTCCCTTTGTGGTGAGTGTTGCACCTTCCTGTGATTGTGTTTAAGACACATGAGGTCAGATATAATCAGAACGAATAACATTCTGCGGTCATATTAGCAGCAGGTTAAAGTAACGTCATAGGGTCTTCAAACAGGCATAGAAGCCACCTAATGTATAAACCTAACCCTAACCCACAGGAGAGTACTGGTCAACAACTATATATACAGTACATATATTGTAATTATAAAATGCACATATGCATAAAATACACATAAAACAGAAGGAACATTTATCACTGTGTGTTTAGTAAACCAAACTGAAACTCTTTCTTTAGAGGGTGATTTCCACAGGGCATAAAGCTCTTGGTTTTTGTGGAGCAGTTGTTTCAATCAATATGACATCGTTAACCAGGTATTTCACTGCTCTGTTCTGCAAGAAAGGTTGTTAACCTCGAAAGAAACAGATTAAAGACAGCAAGGGCTCCAAGTCATTAAAGCACTTGTAAAACATAATGATTTCATGATCAATTAATATTAAGTCTCTGCATGAAACAAAGTCTGTGGTGGCCGTTGTAGAGATTTACAACAGTGTACAGTGTTAGCATTCAAGGCAAGGACTTAAATAAATGGTCATATTTTTAGTTTTACTGGTGTTTAGATTTAATTAATGGTTGTAACAAGAGTTAATGAAGTCATCTTTATCAGATCAGTAGCCCTGTTTCCTGCCCTGAAAGTAAACTTCATGGTCGTGTTCATCTACACACTTCAGGATATGTCTGTCTCTTTGCCAGCTTTTACAGTCATTAGTATACAATGTAAAAGAGAGCAGACATAAAACACACCCCTGAATAAAACAGTGGAGCAGGAGCACTGTTCCTCTCAGCCGCCCTGTGGTGTGCCTGTTAAAATATCCAAAATACAACCAGCCATATTTGGATCAAGATTAAAATGATTTGAAATGCTTTTCTGTGAAAACAACAGTGCTAGCAGGCTGTAAGAAAACCAGTGTAACATGTTGTAGACATGTTTTGAAACTTCTAGGTGTTTATGAATGTGGGTAAGCAGAGGAGCAGTTGCATCATCAACTCTGAAACCTGCCGGCTGTTAGTTACACAAACGGAAGTGTAAGGAAACTGTGCCTTTTGGCTTTGGATTGTCTACCTTATTTTACACTTGCAGGAATACAGGAAGCACAGGTAGAATACAAAGAGATAACTCAAATATTAAAGCTGTCTTTGGCATTGATGTGTCCTGACCATCTTAGCATTATTGTAATCCTTGTATACATTGTAGATCATATTTTGTTCAACTGGCTTTGCTGATACCTTGGAGTCCAAGGTATCATGTGAAAATCAGAGGAAATTTGTGGCAGTCTTTTGGTCAAGACATCACTGTGAGGCTGTTGTTCTTGTGAAGACTGCCATAACTTGAAATATTGCTGAAATTGGTGATAGCATAGTAATTAAAATGTTTCTGCTGGTTTTCATTCTTTCTCCTCTGGTTTGTTGTGCTATGTGTTTTTTCTGTGCAGGCAGCTCAGAATGTTTCATGAAACAAAGTGCAGCAGAATCTCTACAAAACATTTCTCCCTTCTAATTCCTCTTTCTTTGTGTTTTCCTCTCACAGGCTTGCACTGGAATTGACAACATTGCAGAGGCAATCACTCTGTTAGAGCTTAATAACTGGGATTTAGTGGTAAGTTCATTATCTGCAGGCTTTGGGCTTTGCTCTTTGACAGACAGGCTTAGTCCATCTAGAGTACAAGTTCAAGAGGGCAGTTAACATCCAATAACACACACTCTGTGTAATTTTGTTATGGCCAAATAATTTCTTCACTTTGCCAGGTATGTTTTATGAAGCAGGTGGCAAGACTGCCACCATCAATGGTGACTGTGAGAGAGAAGGTGTCCTGAGAGGTTTGGTTTTGAATGTTGAGTTGAGAGACACTGTGTCAAAGACTGTATTCTGCCAAGTTTGTATTAACTGATGATGAGTCTGAAAAACAAGGAGCCCTTTACCGCGCAGTGCATATCGGAAGGGGTCAGTCTATATTTAGACCGATGTTGGCAGGAGTTCAAAGCAGGCAGCAGCAGCAGCAGCAGTCCAAGCAGTGGCAGGACAGACAGTGGGGCCTGGACTCACTGCACCTGTAAATCTGATGACTTGCAGTTTCTCTGCAATAGCTGGTAGGTTTTAGAAACATTGGCAACAATAAATCTGTTAGTGTACTTGAGAGTGGTTAAGGAGTAGGGTGGTTTAAGAAAAGAAGTTAAGGGTTACTTTGCCCAAGATCTATCTTCCTGAGCAGTGTTTCTCCACAGATAGTGTGATTAGAGAGCAGGGAATAGTTTAATCCACTCAGATCCTGATGTGTCTCAGCTTGTGATCAATGTAATTATAAATGACAGTCGAAACATTACAAACAGATACATTCATTATTTATGGCATTTTCTGTGTGCAATAATGCCCTTGCTCTTTTCCCCTTCTTTTCTTAAATGCACACATACCATTGCACACTGATATTCAGTAGAAGCAATGGGGCAGAAACAATGATGAAACAGGGATATTCTTACCTAAAACAAGCAAAATAATTGCCACTAGGCCAGGCACACTGAAATTGAAAGGTGGAATCATCAGAGTGTGTTTAGTCCCGATAACTGATCAATAGCACAGCTTTTCTTTCAGCATCTCCTGCAAATGACGAAAAAATAACATTTGTCTATAGTCACATTTTTTAATTACATATATTGATGTTTTTGATACATAAAACATTTGTTACAAGAAAAAACTACAGTTTACTACTAACAATTCTTGCTGCATTACAAGTAGCATTATCTTGTTGAAGGTCCATCCAGTATTGTCTTGGATACAGACCAACAGAAAGACAGTTTGTTTTACAGCGTCAATGCAATACACATTTCCTACATTCAGTACTAAAACAATAGAGGATATGATTATACCAGCACATAACAACTGACTCTATTTTGCTTGTTTTGCAGCGAAGAATAGCGAGTGTTCGAGAGAAATCCAATCAATTGTCTATTCAAACAAAAGCTTGGTGCAAAGCTGACAGTAGTTACTGTCATGTTTGTCCTTTCAGCTCTCTTTGTTCTGATCAGCCGCCCTATTTGAATATTCCATCATTCTCTGTCACATTTTGATAGCTTTAGTCTGAAACCTTTCAGCCAGGAAATGTCACACGCTCTTACACCCCCACGTTACAGAATCGACAAAAATGTAACTGGTAAGTTCCGCCTGGTTGCATGTGAACTGACTAGTTGCAGGTAATCAGCCATCATGAAGGTCCCTTTTACTGAAAAAGATCAAATTAATCTTGGGATTAGTAAAACACTCAACTGGACCTGACAAGGGACATCTTCAGGATTTTATGATATTGTCATGCCAAAATGTTGATTTAACTGAATTAATTTTTGGATATTTTTTTTTGGTTTTAAGATTGTGGTGAAAATTTCCCTGATAATAAACCACCATTCTTTTTGACCAAGTGGCAATATATTGCCATTATATTGCGTTGTATAATGTACTTCCACTTTCATTACAGGCAGCCATCAATGGAGTGATACCACAGGAGAATGGGATCTTACAAAGGTAATAACCATGCTGCCACACATTTACTTTACGTGTGTAAACTGCACTCCAGTTCAAAACCACTGTTTGCACTGGTTTTGAACCGGAGTGTATTATTTTGAAAAGTGATTCTGTTGTTTTGATACCCCATTTACATACATGAAAAGGACAGATTATTAGGATCAGCTTCCAATATAAAACTATCCCCCACTATTACCACAGTAATAGACAAAGTAGAATTATTACCTTCCTGACACTGTCATCACAAACTGAAACATTATAATCTTTATTAAATTAGAATTCATGGCAGAGTTGTTATATTAGATTGCATTACATTGTACCGGTGTGCCTAATGAAGTGGCCAGGGAGTGTATGTCACTGAGGCATATGTATCAGGGAAAGTCTGTCTGAATGTTTCCATGAACTTGGATATTACCATGATTACAGTGGATATAGCCTGTACACCACTTGAAGAATGCACCACTGATACATTTTCTGGACAACCTGCTCTGATGATGAAATAACACTTGGATGTTAAAGTAAGCATTGTTTAGTAGATCCATATGCAGTGCATATTCAGCAAATGATGCTAACATAGATGCTGCTGAGTTGGAAGTTATTGCTCCTGCTATGGTTTGTATTCTGCTGTTTAATGGAGGAATAATATAAAAGACACTGCAACTGCAAGGAAACTTTGTGCCAAGAGTGGAGTTGTACACAGTTTCTGAATAGAAAAGGTTTCTTTAAGAGGCTTTGAGCCCTTCACTTTCCTTCAACGGTTAGTTTACACTCATGAATGCACTGAGCTGATCTGAACCCACTCAAACTGGAGACGTTCTGTTAAACCGTTGTATTTTGTGTACACACTTGTGTGCATGTGTGCGCATGCATGCATGTACTTCAGTGTGGTTCAGGCCCTTGGGCCATGAGAATATTGCTGGTCTTTCTCAAGGGCACACATTGCTATGAATGGAGGCTGGTTGGCAGTGTGACCAGCAGCCAACACATTTACTAAGTGGCTGGCACTGGTATGAGTAGGCTGGCGTTGCCCAGTAAACAGACTCTGATGACGTGACCTGAGCCGGAGCCAGTTGGAGGCTACGCCAACGCTCCCGTCTAAAATGCATTTCCCTTGTGTCCTCTTTAGTGAACAGGCTGGGAATTATATCAGAAGCTTGGCTTGTTGATCAGTAACCACAATTCCTCAAGGCCATCAGGGCATCAAAATTATTTTCCCGGTAGGACTTGATAAAAATGCTGAATCCTCTGTTGCCCTCTGTCACTGATCTGACAGTTCATCCTTGAGTGCAGGGCTCAGCAGTTCTGTCTACTTTGGAACACCTCCTGGACTGCAAAGCAGAACAGTGCCATCTAGATGTAGGGCAGCGTGGAACTACACCCCAATAGCAACAACAGACAGTTTAACGGCAGTCAGTGTTGCTGTGCCAAGTTTAGGTGAAAGTGCACTCAGAATCTTTTTCATTTGTTGAGAAAGCTCACACTATAAAGTAGTTTTTTTCTGCTTTCAGGAATTGTAAGAATCTTCTTGGCAAGACCTCTCTAGTTTTTCCATTGCTTTTTGAAGATTTTACTTCATTTTACTTCACTTCCCTTTATCTTCCTGTCTACCAACAGTATGTTCATGAAATGATAATAGTTGTCAGTCTGGTTCATCTTCATGGCAGTTATATTTTCTGCAAAATATTATCTCAAATCTACATATCTGCAAATACTACCATACCCATTAAATGTTCTACAGATTTGCATGTACTCATGATATGACTTCCTTCCTTTTTCACAACCCGTTTTTTGCCAACCGAAGCATTCACATGTTTTTCACATGCTTTCAGTCACAAAGAGCGACTTGTCCTTTTCACGTCCATTAACTCATATGTACGGTTAAAATCAGATAACTTAATGTCTATGTGATTCATCCACCCTTGAGACAAAGTCTATTTTATATAGGAGACAGTTATAATGTGCTGCTATTGGCTTGAGTTAATTTCCCACCCTATTGGTCCAGTCTGTTTGTCGGGGGTTTTGTGGCTGTTGACCGCCAACCTACGCTTCAGGACACTGGCTTCTCTAATGTGGTGAGCCAAATAAAATACAGCCTTTGTTACAAAGTCTGGCGCTCTGTTCTTGCGAGACAGTTGGTGGTTACACTTCTAGGAACAAAGGGCACACTTTGTTCATGGGCAGGAGAAAAAAGATCATTAATTGTGTTGTGTGAAACATAGGCTACACACTGAGCAAGCAGTGAAGAGAAACAGGAAGAAAGAATAAACAGACATTTTAAGAGAGGATGGGAGGGAAAGCTGTTTGTTCTTGGTTAAAGCTGCAACTATTGCTTGCTCAAAAGAAATTTGATAAGCAGATATTTTCATAACTGGTTAATGGTTTCAGTCATTTACCAAGCAAAAATGTAAATCATTTGCTGGCTTCAGCTTCTTAAATGTAAGGATGTGCTGCTTTTCTTTGTCTTCTCTGAAGGTTTTGGACTGTTGGTTGAACAAAAAATACAATTTGAAGTTGTCACTTTGTTATCTGGGAAATTATAGTGAGCATTATTATTGACGTTTGATAGGCAAAACAATTAATCAGTTAATCATGAAAATAATTGTCAATTGCAGTCCTATTGCATTAACCTCTGTTGACTCTTGATCAACTGGTATTGGACTAAAGACAAGAAGAAAAATTGGTGTTTGATGTGACCACAAATATAGATTTTATGTTTTGGCTGTTTGTGTTCACATTTTTCATGATCCTCAGTGAAACACAAGATTTTTAAGACATTATAGGAAGACTCTGCAATCAGTCATCCACACCATCAGTAACCTTGTTACCTGTGTACAGTAACTTTTCCAGTGAGGCGAGCCAGGCCAGCATGTACGGACCTCTAAGCCAATCAGAAGCAGCCGATGCAGCAGCAGGAGGTGCAGTTCCTCCCACCTCCTCTTCGTCTTCATCCTCCTCTCCTCCATCGTCCTCGACTTCAGCTTTTTGCCCCAGCAACTCCTCCTCCCGACAGATTGTAGAGCGTCAGCCCCGGATGCTTAACTTCAGGGTGGAGTACAGGCAGCGCTCTGTAGAGTTGGTACTGGAGGAAGGCAGCACAGTCGGTGAGCAGCACGCACACTGATATACTGTACATACAGTGTATAATATTCAATATACCACACTGCCTTTTGTGCATAATGTACATGTTCCTCTGTGTTGATGTGCATAAATCTAACTTACAGGAGAAATCAAACGAATCCTTGAGACAGAGCTTGGGGTTCCAGTGTCCAAAATGCAGCTGAAGGGATGGAAGAGTGGAGATGTTTCTGACAGTGTGAGTAAATAGACCTCATCTATGTCACAAACATGCAAATTAAAAAAACACATTAGAGCGTCAAGAGAAGAAAAACAGCTAAACCTGTAGTCTTTCATGTTTTTTATTCTTTTATTTTTGCACTTTTGACCTACATACAACATATGTTAATTTCCTTCCTGAGTACAGTTACAGTGCTGTGCTACATGCCAGACATAGATCACAGTCTTTGTAGCATTAGAGCAGAGCATACATCACTTTGTTTTAATGCTGTTATACAAAACATCCTATAAATCCACCTATCCCCATCACTCTACTGGTCCTCAAGGTCCCCAAACTCTAGACATCATTACATACCTATCTACATAAATTTATTCCTGCCTCAGTAAAACTATTTGATGTTCCTGAAAACAACAGTTTGAACCAAATAGTGCAGAATAACAGGTTGCCCTCAAAATATGCATTAAGGTGTAGAGAGCACAAATGTGTTTCCCTCAGCAGATCATTATCACCACCACTATAAATCCTTTCCAATGAGTTTTGACAATGTATTTATGTGTGTTTAATCAGACGGTGCTGAGAAGTTTACACCTGCCCAAGAACAACAGCCTGTATGTCCTGACCCCAGACATCGCCCCTACTGCAAGCACCAGCAAAAACAGGTATTCAGCTCAGCGTTCAGCTCACTCTCATTTTTCTTTTTATGTGTAATCTCATTATACATCCTCCTCATACTTTTTCCCATCATAGTACACTACGAGATACTGCTCAAAGTGTTGTGAACGTAGTACCTAATAGCAAACACCAGGTGGCGGTCTATGTCTACTTATGGAGAAGCTACAGCCAGACTCCAGCCAGCAAATACAATTTTCATTGGTATATTAAGAGACATTTGACCTGCCGGTGCACATTCATTTTCTCACATCCATTGTGACATTTTGAGAGGACCATCTTCCGCTGCAATCTCTGTGTGTGTAAATAATAATTTTCTCTCCCATCTTTGTTTGAAGCCTGACATTGTTGCTTGCCGTAGGTTGTTTTGCATCGTACTTCATCGCAGGCGGCGTATATGAGATCCTCATTTCATTTTTTTTAAACACACCATGTCTGTCACATTGGTGATAGTACCAAGTGACAATAGAGCTTCATTAAGCCAGTGTTGTCCATCCACAGGGTTTTCTGTTCATTTCAGTGAATCCGCAGCCGTTTTAGCAACCTTTCCTTCTGAAATGTCAGACTGCTCAGTGTAAAGCCAAAGAGGTAATACAATCACCAGTGGCAGCTGAACATGTGATTGTTTGTCAGGTAAACACTGTCCATAGAAGTCATATTTCTCCCTTCATTTCACCTGCATATTGTTGGGTGACCTTTTTATTTTTAATTTGAGGATGAGAGGACTGGTAAAAATAGATATATGTGAGGGTATATAATTGTTTGCATGTGTGTGGACATTTTTTTTGTTTTAGTTTCTTGCAACATGTGAGTGGTTGGAGAGACTCGGTTTGCCATGTGTCTTGTGCATGCATTTGCTGGATGTCGCTGTCCTTGTATTGTATGTGTGGCTTGCAGATATTTCAAGGCCAGATGAGCGAGATGAGAACGTACAGTGCCTTTCCTGTGATTATTAAAATGATAGCTCATATATTTAGAAGCGCGTGTTGCTCATCATTAATCAGCCTCACTTTGATTAATGATCTGCGTGAGGGGCTAATGATCCGAGTCAGAACTATATTTCACAGTGTCTCTGAGGGAAAAAAAATCTAATTAGCAAGGAATTAAATTAGTTTTGTATTCACAAGCAAACATTAAACAGTTGAATTATGTGCTTGTAATATTAGTAAATATTTTTGAAATGAATGTGAATAAGGACACTCTGGAACACCTTTTTTTAAAGACATTTTGTGATTGTACGGTGTCTCTCTGAATTGTCTAAATTTAATGAAATTGCCCTTTTTATCAAAATGAAAATTGCATAGGATCATAATAACAGATTTATTGCCTTTATTAGCCAGAGTTGATTATGGACCCACATATAACGGCCCTAGTTTGTTTGTTGACAGTGGATTCAAAATTAAAATTGTACTGTAACTCTCCCCACACTTCCTCATGTTAGCAGCCAAGCAAGCATCCACATGTCACCAGAACACTTGTAAAAGAAGTCATTTGGCAGTTTGCCGCATTGCCTGCTAGTTAGGCTAAGTGGTAGCTATATTGTGTTGGCAGCTAATGGCCCTCATCTCCCCAGTCTTCCCTCCCTCGCTCTCTCCTCTCTGCCTCTCCTCGTCTTCTCACTCCCCTGCCAACTGCTGTGTCTTTTTAGCAGCACCGTTGCCATTTCTCCAAGTGTTATCGATATCATTTTGGGTGTCAGGAGCTCATTATTCTGTGTCAGCTATTTTGGTGGAGCAAAGTTGGGGCTGAATGGAGTGGGTGGCCTTCTGTGTGTATGCACATGCATTTGTGTATAAATGCGTGTGTGTACGTATGGTGACCCTGCTGTCGTACTGGGAGACGATAGGTGACAGATCGCAGAGTAGAGGGGGGAGCAGTCCCCCGTAGCGGGACCAGACAAGCTGTTAGCTTGCAGTAAAAATAAACTGAGGTCACATTGTAAATCCACAGTACGTGCAATTTGTGTGCAGTGAGTGAAAATTTGTCGCAGAAGACAGAGCTCACTGCCAGTGAAGGCTCTGACCGAATGTTTGCTGGTAGAGAAGCACACATTCTCACCACCATACCAACTCAAGGTTCTAGGTCAACTTATGATCCGCTACCACTGTCTTACTCACTTACTAATGAACCAAATTATGATAACTCTAATTATGAATCACAGATGTGTGTATCTTCAGAGCTTTCTTCAGTGTACTTAAACTTACAGTATTTAGTTTTCCTACTCTCAGTACTGCTCACAGCAGAATCTGCTACTGTCTCTATCTATTGTCTCTTTATTAATCTAATAATTGAAATCAATAATTGCTTCTTTGTCATTTTGGTGGAAGGACTCTTAATATATGAAAAACTGCACTGACTATGCAGTGGATAATCTCTCTGTCCTGTTTTACTTGGCCTTCCTTCGAGTATCATGCATTTATCCAGTTAGACCTGCTTGTTTAGTACGTACTGTTAAATAATACTCTGTATTCATATGATTTTCCTCTAAGCCGTCTATGGTTGTTGGTGTTTGAAGGAAAGGTCTCCTATATTACAGAGTCAGGAATTGTTTTACATCAATCATAGTTTTTTGGTGGCAGGGTGGGAAATAGCCGCTTTTGCACGAAACACACTAAAATACAGTCAGCCTGCATGAATAAAAAAATTCACTCACCATCAGAAAGCTATTATTTAGGATCCATTTTTCAACTCGCTATTTTTAGAAATAAAGTAAATGCACTAGTCAGATAAACTTAATACCAGTTTTTGTTATGCTTAGTTAGATTTTGTGCACCATAAAAGACACTGTAAGAAATGATTACTACTCGTGGAGACAGGAGGTTAATGTATAACAGTACACAACACAACCACAAGTACCTAATGTGGTTTAGTTTCTAGTCGTGAAATGCCACTGTAGGTAATTTTGTGTTTACAGTATGAAACCTGGATTAAAATAAGAAAAGCATGTGCATGTATGTGTCTGTATATCTGTATATGTATCTGTTTTTATTACTCTCCATAAAAGTAATGTCATGGTCACTAAAACTATTGTCCAACAACTTGAGCAATATTTTTAGTTAAAATCTTTAATTATACGTTGTGAAGGAGGTTAATGAAACTATCACCGTCCCTTCAACTATATTTGCTAGTTTGTAGTTGTAGTCTGAGAAGACAGTTATCCACCCAAATTTAATTTCACAATGTTTATTTGCTTCAAATTGTTGCTGAGTAAAAATGCAAATGTCCCATAAATGGTAATATCCCTGGCAATTACTTTGTAGAGCTTGGCTCATGCAGCACACACGTCTAAACCAAACCGACTGATTAAATAGTGCTGCACTGTCATTATGATCCTGCTGAGTAAACTCCTCCTTAGTTGTCTTGTTTGATTAGAAATAAATCTTGTGGCTTTGGGAGATTTTCTTTGAGCACCAATCCATCTCAGGTAGTTATTTAGTTAGCGATGTGATGTGCAGTTAGTACTGCAGTGTTAAAGCCTGGTCTGAAGACGGTTTTTCTCTGTGGCCATGTTGATGACTGCCTGTGAATACAAGAGGGTGTTGAGGAGGAGCTAATCTCTTGCATAAATGATGAAGGCCTGATGAATATTTCAATGGAGCCTGTTTCCTTCCTCGTCGATCCTCCGCCCGGCTCTCCGGAAGCATGTTTGCCAAGGAAAGGTTATTTTAATTTGAACCCTCAAAGAAATTTGAAATTGCAAAAATGATTCATTAGGTTTTGTGTGTTTTCATTGCGGCGTCCTGCCCCCCCTTCCCACCTCTCCCCCCTCTGTGTGTCAGCTCTCCAGTAGCAGACTCACAGATGCCTTAGGAAGAAAGCTAGCTGGTTAGCTGAAGTATCTAACAGTGAGCATGCTGATTAACTTTGGGACAAGATGGCAGACCAAAACAGAGCTGAGCCTGAACGGTTTCGCATCCTGCTGCTTTGTTGTGGATGCAAAATGTGGAGGAGGTAAGAAGACCCTGTGTGTGCTTCATGACCTCCTCTGTACGTATTAGAGGCAGCATGGTCAGTCGGCGTGTGCTCTCCTGGTCAGTGTGTTTTCATGTGTTTGTGTATCTCTAAGAGGTTGAAACACACATGATGATAGAGAACGTGTGTGTGTATGGGTATTTGTGTTTTGCAGGCACATGTCACATTGTGTGTGTGTGTGTGGTTGTGTGTGTGTCTGTGTCTGGCAGTGCTAGTTTAATAAGGTCTAGAGTCTGCTCTGTGCCGCAGGGACTCACAGCTTAGGCGATGGGCTTACCTCAGAATGAAACCAATCTGTTTAGCCTGCTCTTCTCCCCTGCAAAACGCTCCATTTTCTCTGTCCATAAAGTTAAATGACATTTTCCTCCCGGCACCCTTATGCCGTGTCAAGTACCTCCAGAGATGTTGCAGGGCGACCTGGATGTCACGAGTGTGTGTGTTGAGTGAGAAAGAGACCTCTGAAGGCAGACGCAAACACTGAGACATCCACATTTCAACCCCGTACTGCTTGAGGGGCCTGCTTCTGTGAGAAGACAGCTGCTTTGAAAACGTCAGCGGTGAAAGCAGCCGAGCCAAAGGGATATTAGACTTGAAACATGGGTGTTTTGTTTATAAATGAACCAGCAGGCCTCTTCAGACAGATGGGAAATGACATGGAAATTACTCATTATGAATGACAGTTTCCCCCCCCCCCCCCTCCTCTGAATGCGTTTGATATTTTGAGTAGCTATATTTGTACTATAGAGCACAACGAGTGATCCGATTTTTCAAAGTAAATCTTGAACAGAACTCCACCCACACACTCACCAAATGGCTCGTCAGTCTGCCATAAATGACTGATAAGATGTTCCTTCTTTGCTTGGAAGGACAGAGTAACACTTCCACTCAGTTTACCCTCTATCTCTGTCTATTTAGGAGTCTAGCTGCCTGCCAGCAGTAGCTCGGGACTGTGTCCAAACATAATCATGATATTAGCTAGATCCTTATTTATGTGTCCCTACCCCTTTCATTTCTCCTCTCTCTCTCTCTGTCTCTCTCTCTCTCTTTCTCACTCGGTCCCACTCTCTCACACACACATGCACACACGTCTCTCTCATCCTTCTGCTCAGCCCTATTACGTATGCATCCATCCTTCCCACTCCACACATTTCCAATCTTCCCCAGTTAGCTACAACAAACATTACATTTACATATTGATTTCGTAGTTTTAGTCAATGTAAATATGCTGTCATTACAGTAAATTTGAGCTTCTGTTAACATAAGCTCGTCCAGATCTGCGCAGATTAAGGGTGTGATTGCATAATTAATGTGTGCGCTACATATTAATTCCCCCATCCCTCTCTTTCTCTCAACTCTTCCTCCTCTCCTTGGGTTCTGAGCCCTGATTAAGTGGCTGCTTCGGCCCTTAAGCCTCCCATTGATATTCAGCCTCACAGACCCAGCGTTTGCTCAAAACGCTACTTAACCTCACAGCTTATTGTAAATGAAGCTTCCAAAAGTTGATTCCCCCACCTCCTCCTCGCTACGTGAAGCACACAAAGTGTCTGCGTTTGCATCCTTCACAGCGTCTCTGTCACTGCTATAAGCTACTGAGCAAGCTACAGCACCAGTTTAGAAAAGTCTGACACTTCAGGGCCTCTTGGACAGGTCATGTCTTCACTGCTAGTTTTCTGCCCACAGAACACATGACATCCACTGTGAGAACAGGAACATTTCAGACCAGTACTTACCTGTAAACAGCTTGTATCTGTCTTTTTTTTTGCCCACTAGTGAATTTTGTCTGTGCTTTACTTAACTGGATAGAGTGTTTGGGTCTAATCGTTCTTGCAGTTGGAGGTGAGATGTAAATAGGATATCATGTTGGTTTTATTAATACTTGTATGAGTCCTTCTCTATTCTTTTAATGATCAGAGTTTGTCAGTGTTCTTGTCATTTTACTTCCATGTAGTAGTATTAGGAATTTCTATTGAACTAGAAGATTGTTTGAATATGTTCAAATTGATGCAGATAGAGAGGTAGTAGCATAGTTTAGGGTTCAGTCATGAGTCATAGAATAATCTTTAGGTCTCTCACACAGCTTACAAAGTCTGTAATTGATATGAATTGTAAGTGACATGACTATAATCACTATACAGTCATGTTTCATAAGATAGACAGAGATAGAGAAGTAGTCAAATACAGCAGTAATCCAACAGCATCTGCTTAAGAGGTAATGTGTTTTGATGCACAGCAATGGCTCTTCATCATTAGGTTTTTTGGCTTGAGATTTATAGTAATTCCAGTCTTGCTTCTTTTCGGTACCCACACTCTGAAACAAAGCATTTTTGAAAACCAGAAATTGTCAGTGCCCTGGTGTGTTGTTGACGTCAACAACCTAACCAAACCCCGAAGATGTGGTCAGTTTGTGCTACTGTATGTCACAGAAAAATCTTGCTTTTAAGACATTTTTGGGGTTTGTAGTTAAGAAGGTGCTGAAGGCTCTCCTGGGTTTACCTGATAATAGCTGCCAGGTTTGTTAGCAATAAGGCAGATTGATGGGCTCCATGCTGTTACTGTGCAGGTGGTCATAGCTGTGGTCGCCTGCTGTGCTGAGCACAGCTCTGGCCAGGCTTGTTAAGACACAACCAGCGAAGTGGGTGACTAGCCCCCGGAGGAGGCGCTCGCCTCCCCGTAGGCCAGCAGGCTACCACTAGTTGACAAGTTACAGCTTGCCCTTTACTTGACTGAGTAGCTCTTAGTGATAATGTTTGTTTTCCTGTGCCCCCCTTTTTTTACTCCTCTTGAGTATTTATTCTGTCTCTTTTACATTTCCCTTTTCTGCATCAGTTTCTATTTTTGTACAACTCCGATCCCAAAAAAGTTGTGACACTGTGTAAAATGTTGATAAAAATAGATTTTGATGGTTTGTAAATAATGTAAACTCTATAATTGATTGAAAATAGTGACAAAATATAACATATCATATGTTGAAATTGATTTTATTGTTCTATGACAAATATATGCTCATTGTAAATTTGATGCCAGCAACATATTTCAAAAAAGTTGGGAGAGGGACAACAAAACACTAATTGGGTTAATTTGCAACATGTTAGTAACATGAAGAGAGGGACAAAGAAGAGAGGAATCACCCGGCTTGTTAGCTTACACATCTGGGAAGGCATCATTAATGCTGAACAATATATACAGGTTTTGGAGCAACATATGCTGCCAAGTAGACGTTGTCGTTTGCAGGAAAGACCTTACATATTTCAGCAAGACAATTCCAAACCACATTCTTCATATATAACAGCATGGCTCCATAGAAGAAGAGTCCAGGTGCTAAAGTGGCCTACAGTCTCAACTTGTCGCCCATTGAAAACATTTGGTGCATCATGCAACAAAAAATATGACAAAGGAGAAGCCAAATCCTATATCGGGCAAGAATGGGACAACATTTCACTTTCAAAACTCTCGAAACTGGTCTCCTCAGTTCCCAAATGTTTACAGTGTTGTTAAAAGAAGAGGTGATGCAACACAATGGTAAACATGCCCCTGTCCCAACTTTTTGAAATTATATTATATATCATATTTTTCATAAAACTCTCAATAAAATATGGTGTTGAAATAATTTGCAAACCATCAATTTCTGTTTTTATTGACGTTTTACACAGTGTTCCAACTTTTTTGGAATTGCATTTGTATATCTTTTATTGTGTTCATCCCCTTTCCTTACTTTTTAAAATTCTTTTCCTCCTCATTTAGTGCTCTCCAAGAGTCATTAAACCAGAACTTCCTGCTGGTCATCAGCCACCGCGAGGCCCAGAGGGACTACAGTCTCAACTTCCCCGGCTCCAGAACCATACAGGAGGTATGACACCAGCATGCACGCAGACGCAGACCATACGGTACAAAAGAGAAGAAAGTCCATTTATATGCCCAGACATGCAGAAAAGCTCTCAGTAACTCACCCACAGACACTCATATATATAATATTATTGTACCCGATTCTCGTTTCCCATAACACAGCTTTCATTCCATTGGCCAAACATTGCTAGTCTATCTCAGCCATCGATTCATTATTCATCACAAATGATCACATTTCCGAGCACATAATTACTCTCACAGCTGCGGTCTCGTACAACCCCCTCTTTTTCTCCCCACTCCCCCTTCGCTGCATCTTTTCCCTCTCTCTCTCTCTCTCTCAGCAGTCTCGGTGGTAGTTTAAATACTGAACACTGTTTGATCTAAGCATGCGGGAGCAATGGAAAGAGACAGAGTCCATTCACTTTCTCCATCTGAAGCTAAACAGTAGATTTGGCAGCCTATGAAATATTTATAGTAACTCCTACTGGAACCGGTGTGAGGGTAGTCCACCGCTCTGTCCATCAGTTATTACTATCACAGCAGCAAATGGATTAGAGCATGAAAAGTTGAATCTGTGTGCTTGCCCATGTAGATGAGCAAGTGTGTTTGTCTGTGTCAATGTTTGGCCCCATGTGAGTTCAAATGAGCACTCTCCTATAAATTATAGTACCGTCCTGCACTAACCCCACTACAGAGGGAGACCTGAGCAGGTGTCATTTGTTATTCACAGTTAATAGCCTGCTGTCACAGGTGAGGGCAAATCAGCTCCTCAAAGACTGATTCGGTCGGACAGAGATGTCCCACTATTTATCTTATCTTAATAATCTTGTTTGGTTAGTGAAGTTGGACTAAATATATAGGATTGGAAATATCGGTCTTAAGTTGTTTTCATTCCTGTGATAGCTTTACATCATTTCAATGTCCTGTTTTTCAGTTTGCTTTGTCTCTATTGTCTCCATGTTTTACAGCCAATTAATTCATTTACTCTCAAGCAGCAGTGAAAAGTGTTCCTCATAAGTTCTTCGCTCACTGCAGCTCGGCCCTAGCTCCTCAGTGCGGGTGAAGATTACACTAATAATAATCAGGCTACTAGCAGGGCTTGTAATGGTGCTAATTGAACAGATTAGTACAACCAACATCTGAACTGGAGGAGGCAGCTCGCCTCCCCGGTTTCCTCCCTCTCCTCCCTCGCGCTTTCCTTTTTTCTCCTCCCTCTGTCATCTCTCTCTTTCTCTCTCTCACCCTCGTCTCTCAGGCAGATGGTTTTGATGAGCACCCACTGTGAACCTTAAGTGTTTCTGCTGGGATTACAAACACTGGGGAGGGGTCCCTGCGGTGTGGGAGGGGGGAACCATGGACACAGAAAGGAGGCAAAGGACTGTTGGCTTGGTGGGGGTGCAGTAAGAGGCCATAGGGGATAGAGAAGGGACAATGTGGGCTTAAACAGGCCTCCATGTCGCGGTCTTTTCCTTACGCATGCTTTTCTTTAGGCATCTCGAGGCCCCCTGCCGTGAAAATGAGGCCCAGAACTTTAACCTGCATAGATCTGGACTCTGTTTGCCCCATGTTGACCATGCTCTTTATATATTTACTCTTTAACCAGGGAACAGGCGTCTTTCCTTTTTTACAACTCTAATGTGTTAGGAAATAATATGTCATTAAACCATGTGTACACATTAGGAATGATTCAGAAGGTTTGGTAGTCAGTGTGGAGAGCTACAGGTGCAAGTACAGTCAGTAGAGACTGTCAGGTAGTGGTTGCGGATGACCTTAGTGAAATTGCTTTGGAGTAATTTCTATGATGCTCATGGCAAAGATGAGGAGATAGGTTGTGAAATTTTTCAATGACAACAATAATAAAAGACATGAACAAGTGTATTTCTGTCGTCGTAAGAAGAATTAAGAGTGCAACAAAGAAGTAACACCATATTCAGCCAGCCTGACTCCCCTTTCTGCTCATACTGTGTCCACTCACAGACACATATGGACTCCACTACAGAGCACCTTTCTCTCCCCACTTTCCCTTTTGTCTTAGCTGAAGACTAGCCGATGGTCCCTGCTTGTGCATATCAATAGGGATAGAGTCCTGTCTTCTTGTTTGTCTTTGCCAAAGGCTCTGGCTTTGCCTTGTGGCTCTCCGGGAGCTGCCCTTGCCCCTCCCTTTCTATTCCTTCATTCTCCATCTCTCTCTCCCAGTGTCCCATCTCTACCTTCTTTCTTCTCCATCTCTAGAGCGCAGGGCTGTGTAGACTCTGATTGGCATTACCAGACAAGAGTGTGGGGGTAAGTTGCTGGCTAGCTTCTGAGCTAAGCTGGAGAGCAAATGTTTGCCAGGGACGTAGAGGGTAGAATAGGGATGGCTGCTGGTTTCGGGGTGTCCGTGACCAGACCAGTTGTCCTGGGGATTTCTCTCCTCTCCTGCCCCCGGGGCTGGGCCTGGGCCCCATCCCTGCTCCGCAGCTGGGAGACATATAGGAACCAAATGTAGACAGGGCTGCAGAGCTGAGAAAAGGAAGGTTGGATCGAAAAAAGGAATGAAAGAAAGGCATCTGGTGCCTAGGGGAGATGAAGAAAGAGAGCGAGGGAGAGAGAGAGCTTGTGACTGTTTAACGGAAACCTTTCCTTCTCTTTGATTTGCTTCCAGACAGGGATTACAGGCAATTGGCATTTACAATGATTGGATCATTAATTTTGCCGTATTGCCCAGCAGCTCAGCACCACAGCCAGTCTAGCTAATGTTGTGTATAACTGGCTCGTACACCCCTGCTGCATCTCCACATGAACAGCAAAGACACAAATCTGCAGCGCTGTACTTATTTATTAAGACTTTAGTTTATATCCCGTTCTTCTCTGTTAAAGACATTCCCTTTACATTTTAGCATCTGTATGTACAAGTGAGACCGATAGATACTTTTCATGAGCTACTGTAGTATCTTACCATTGGTGCCATGTTGTGCTTACAAAGCTTTACAGCCTGGTGCCATATAATGGCATTCCAACAATACTCTATTGTTGTGGGTCAAACAAGCTTTAGCTGGTAATTGTAAGTAAAATTTGCGACATAAAATTTGTTCCTCAGAGTCACAGATTAAATGTAATTGCTTTAATTTGTTGCAGTCTGACTTATCAGTGATATGGCTGTTGTGGCAGACAGGGGGCAGCATTAGACAGTATTGCTCCCTGTGTGATGGCTGTTGTGGCCAACACATGCAGTGCTTTGCAACTGAGGGCTGCAGCAAAAACTTTGGCTACCTGGAGAAGCGAGGGAAACCCTGTTGTTCAGTCGCTATATTTTCTAAATTACTTTTTGTCTTTGATGTGGTTGCGTCAGATTTTCATATTAGCACTGCACTTTTCATCTGGTCATAGAAAGCCTGCGTAAATGACTGCCCTGAGATTCTGGTGGTGTGGTTTCAGGTGGGCTGGCCTGGTGTGTAGCTGTGTTTTCTTTCTGTGGTGAGATCAGGTTGTCCTTTGCCAGGTGCCTTTGACTGTCTGTCTCCACTCTCCTCCTACTCCACCTCTCACCTTCATTCTCTCTGTGGTGGGCGTTAGTTTGTTGTTTCTCTGATGCTGCTTTAACCTCTGACTGCAGCCTCTTCATTACTAGTGTTTATGCCTCTCCTTTCCTCCCTTTTCCCCTCTATTCATCGGCTGGCCAGCCGGTCAGTCAAATCCCTGTAGTCCGGCTGGTCAAACATAGATATTACACTCTGTAATAACACTGGCCACCCGCTCTGACCCCAGCCTGCTATCCTGGCCATAGCTTCTCTTCATAAGGATAGGCGCTGAGCAGTGTGCTGTGGGATTTACGATAGAAAGACAAAGGATGGACTGTGCCACTCATTTATTATTGTTCTTTTATTTTTTTCTCAGCTTGTTTGTACTGTGAATTGCTTTGCTGTGCCAGGCCCAGCACAAATAAAATATAATTTCTTTGAGATTGATAACTCAGAAAGAGTATTTACTGTTGCTTTGACAAAGGGGTAAATTCAGATTTAAATATAATAATTTATGCAAGCAGCCCTTCGTGTGTTTTTTGCTTTCAGACACCCAAACGAATTCATGTACTGATGCAAACTATAGTATAGTAATAGTAATCATGTAGTAATATTAAGTGTTAAGGTGAAAGCGACCAGGCAAAGCCTGCCCCCATCGTCTCCTTCGTTCAGTGTTTTGCAGCTGCTTTCCTGCTTTGCCCGACATTGGCTTTGACTTTGTGGTTGTAGCGTTCTTTAAGTTTCCACCTCCATGACCAGCAGCCGTGCATGTGCCCAAGGATCCATCTCTTTGCAGTGCTTTTTACAAAGACAGGATTTGACCCATGTGTGGAGGGATCTTTGCTCCACAATTGACAGTTTTCTCAGCATCAGTGTCCAGCCCTGCGGGCCTGAAGGGCAGGATTCTGCTGAACAAATGCACCAGAATCCACGGCCGCCAGCGCTCAGACGCCGACGGGGCTTTGATCAGCTTCGGCTGGCGCACATCAGGCTGGCGTTAGGGCTTTAAACCAACAACCCACTGGACGGTCTAACACGGCGCTGGGTGAGACAGGCGCTGCTGGCTGCTAACTGTTTAAAAGCACGCAATGTTATTAAGTGATGCAGATACAGCGTCCGCGCATGAATGGGAAAAGAGAAATACTGTTCATTTCAGAGCGTGGGGCTGTTGTTGCTGGGCATTAGCTGTGGCATCTGAAGAATGCTGATAACACTGGCTGTCTTTTTTTTATTTTTTTCTTCTCCCTCTTTTCACTCATCTCCTCCTTCATTCTCTGCCTCCATTCTACTTTGTCCTCATGCTGCTGAATAAACGATACTTTGATGTAGCCTTTGCTATTAGCTTTGCTATTTGCTATTTATGATATTGCATTTATTGTTAAATTAATTGTTGCAGTATTTTTCATTTCCAGTTTTAATAATATCTAATAATTCTAAATAAATAAATCTAAAAATTTGTAGTGGAAATTTATGGCTCAGCTGTCTAATATTTTACCTTTTTGTATCTTTAGTGCAGTGCAGGTCTGATTTTTGTAGTCTGAATATACACTCATAATTTTATCTGCCCTTTATGTTTGCAGGTGAAGAGGAACATTTCAGACCTGACCAACATCCCAGTCCGGCATCAACAGTGGGAGGGATGGCCCGCATCAGCATCTGATGACTCTGTAAGAAGCACACAAAAACAAAACATTCACACATTCAAACACGGGAAAAATTCTGCCTATATGTTGCATTCACCAATTCTTCGATCCAAGAGAACCTTCTTAAAGATAATTAAAAGTCAAGCTCAAATTAAAGCCCATAGTCCACAGATTATTGATGTACATTATCTTACTACTTGCAAATTGCAATGGAGACTGTTCCACACTCTGTAATCCACCCCGAAACCATCTGTCAGAAGCATGTGAGTAAGATGTTGAAGCTAATTAAGATGTCAAATACTGTTCCCATCCTGTGTCCTCTATCTGTGGACATTAAACCTCACATCATTGAGTCCCGGCGACCTCTCGTGGCCCAGGGTCACTCTTCCCAGCCATTCACCCTGCGCATAGCCAAGCTGATCAGAAGCAGCCCTCACACAGAACCTTGAGGAACCTCTGACCCCTTTTGTCTCACCCCTTCTTTGACAGCATATGTGTTCCCATGCTAATTGTATGGGATGGTTTATCATGCTACTTTGAGGAGCTGTTGTGCACACATTCTTGTGTTAACCCCTGGCTAACGTTTTCCTTTTAAATCTATGTGATTGCTGTTTGGTTTGGAGTATTGGTATTGACTTTGTTTCACTTCTTTTCTAATTGTTATCGTACGTGCCCCTATGCCAGAACTGACTGTACAGTAACAACTAGACTACAGATTCTCTATTTTTTAAATGGTAGTGTGATTAATAAGGATACCTGTTTTCTATATACAATGCTTTGGTGGATACACTCTATTCTATATACCACCCATTGTTCATGTTTCAAAAACTCAAAGTGAACAAACAATAACTGCACCTGTTTTTATGACTCAAAGTAAAGCTTTTAAAGATTAACAGTGAAAGCAAATGCATTGCACCATTAATGTGCCTAAAAGGGAAAAGGACAAAAGGTTATGCATCCTTTCACTCCAGAAAAATGTTTGCTTTATTTTGTTCCATTACAGCTCAGAGCAGGCAATTGTAAAGCCCGTAACCACCAAACAAACCATACTGCAATGATGCAGATTTGCCATTGTTTGCATTATCTTGGTAGACATCCAGTTATGTGATCAGTAAACGGCCTTGGATTGCAACAGAAATACAAATCTTAGTCTAAATCTGAGAGCACATTGTGGGCATGTGCCACAGTGACTGACCTCAGTATTGTGCTCGTGTATTATGGCACCCAAATGATTTACTGCTCCTGTTTGTAACCACAACATGCAGCTTGTGCTTTATGATTTTATGACTGTTCACACTAACAGAGGAAGAGCAGTAACCACAGACATCTATTAAAACTGTGTTCAGGATGTTGGTGTGTCCAGCTGCAGTAGATTTAACTAGGGATCTGTGGTTCTTCTGAGAAAATAGGAAGGAATGGGAACAATTCTTTATCTTTTTTTCAGCCATCAAATTAATAACTTTCTGTAAATTTTTTTAAACACACAATAATAATAATAATAATAATAATGATAATATTGATAATATTGACGAAGTGTGTTTCCTTAACCAGAACACCTTTTGACTTATTTTTGTCATATTTTTTTAGCATACTGATCCGTGAAAACATTATTGTTATACCACAAAGCCTTAAAATATTTAACGATTCATACACTTTCAATTTTTGTTCCCATTAGAATCTAAAATAATTTGCTACTGATTTATATTTCAAAAATCTATGACGTACTGTTTGAATTAATTACTGTAGGAGTTAAATGTTCAAATTAATTTTTCAGTGGAAGGCTGAGTAATATGGGGGAAAAAAAATCATATTGTGATTATTTTGACAGAAAGTGCAAAAAAAAAAAATTGCATTTCATTTTCACTGAAAATATATTAAAAATGATGATGATTTTTGCTGGGGTCTTTACCAAACAAATCTGCTTCCTTCAGTCTGGAAGTACCACAATGCATCATATGTAATGGTATGTTACCACATTTTACCTCATCAAAAAAATTGCACTTCCTGCAGTTTTGATATTGCACTCGACCATATTGTGATTGTGAAATAAGTAACCTAACCACTAACTACCAGCAATGCTTGCTAGTTTATGAATTTCATCACCAGGCAAGCTCTGCCAATCTCAATGTAATTTTAAGGTCAAGTCAGGACAAAGTAAAATAATTCCCTTTTTTTTTTTTTCAACCTCTCTATATTTTGCCATCTCCGATCTGATTATCAGCGAACCTCAGCTCAGCCTCCTCAGCTTAGCCTCCCCCCCAGGTAGCTGTGGATATGATGGCCAGGGATCATGAATAGATCGCAGCTCATTGTGGCATCGTAGGCCCAGTTGGCACCTGGCTAACACACATCTGCAGCGTCTGTGTTTCCTGGATGAGGAGATATTAAAAATCACAGAGACAGAAGTGTAATAATGGCCTCTGCTCTCACCGCAGCCCTCTTATTGAAACGTCTGAAGGTATTAACGGAGAAAGCCCAGGGCTTGGCTGGCCTTGCAGGCGGGTAGGGAGCCAGTGTTAGTGTATAGCTCATTAGCCCAGTCTCATCTCCCGGGGTTTGGGCCAATAAACATGGCAGCCAGAGGCCCCAGATTACGTTTAGCTCTGCACACTAGCCCGCTTGCAGTGGAATCGATTACTACTTAACTCTGCTTTGCCTTTAAATGTGTGATATAACTGTGTTTGCCTGCTAGCATTTACGATTTTGTGTGTTGTGTGTGCATATTTGCATTTGTGTGTTTGCAAATGTGCCTGTCTTTTTGTACACACTGAGCCAAGAGCTGAGTATCGAACCTCAGTTCTATTTGAGTAGCAACTGAGCTGTGTCTCTAGCACCAAATTTTGAAAACTTCATACTGAAAACAGCCATTGAATGCTTGGTCAAATATTTCTCATGTATGATATTTTTAATATTGTGCTCTTCACATCGTATAAGTTAATTCCTTAATTTAATAAATGGTGAATGGTTTACCAGAAAAATAAAAATGTCATTTTGGTATTGATCCAGAAACTGCGGTATTGTATTAGCAGTAGGATCGAAACATTTTTTTAAAAGAATACCTGACACTAACTTCAACATTACCAGTGTAGTAGCATCTGACATGGATGCTGTAGCAGCTGAGTTGGTAGTTTCTAGTTTCAATTCTCAGACAGCCTGGGTGCTGTAGTTGCTGCATTGTACAGTCATAAGGGAAGTTAAATATATTAAATATTAAATAGATATTTTTTCCAGGAACAAGAAACACAGATTTTCACTCTAGTTCATCTAATTGTTTACACAAATTGTTGTGTAAAATGTATTTGTTCAGAATATCTATTTCAATTGTCTGTTGTTCTTAAGTTGGGAGAAAGATATTTGAGTGGTGGCATTGTTTGTTTCTGTATTGTTTGAGTGTTGGAAATTACTTTGCTAGAAAGAAATTCTCACCTTTCAGTGAAACTAGTAGTTACGAGTTACGTCAGCTTCCCGGATACTGTCCACTGAATGTGTTTCATTGTTTATTGTGCTGTGAATTATTCAAGGCCTTATGGAGGCTTGAAATTGGATAAGGATGAATAATACTCATGTAGCACTGAACAACAGATCAGTTTATTCGGGTCACTGTGTAATTGTATGTGGTGTTCGACGAAGGAAGTGTAATGTAAAAGGAAGAGGCACAAAGCGTAGTTGAAGCAGTAGCAACGTGAGCTGATGCTCATTTCTAGCAGGCAGACTGTGTTGACCTGGATCAAGTACTGGTTTGAAGTATTTCTCAGTGTCTCCGAGTAGCCAAGTTGAGGATCATGTGGGGAAGCTCACTGTCAGTCTTGTGTGTGTTTTGTTTGAGTATTTCTTCAAATTGACTGCATAACAACAATCTTGATAGTACTGGAAAAGTCCTCCGTCAGAAAAAAGTACACTTGTTGGACTTTGCTAGAGTTAAAACTTGATGGAATTCAGTTTAGTCCAAGTAGATTAAAACAAATACTCCAGCATTATTTTTCAAATACCATGATCTAGCTCTGCCTTCAAATTCCTCCTAATGCTTGCGGCTTTGACAAAGCTGTTCTGAACAGTGCTGGAGATGATGACAGAGGTCTTGGCAACAATTGATTTAAGAGGCCAAGAGGACATTAACTTCCTGTGCTGTTTGAAATGCGCCGATTGAGCCTCTTTCCCCCGCATCCTCCTTCTCTTTCTCTTCGTCTGTTCCTTTTCCGAAACAGCTCAGCGTGGAGTGTTTCCAGACAGGCCTCATCTCATTGGAGCTGTTTTGATTGGCAGTCTTTCCTCCACGCCAGTTGGAGTGATTGACAGCCAGTGGGACATCCTTATTACATCCCTTCATCTCTTCGACCCCCACCACTGCAGCCCACCCTTCCTTCTAGCCATTGCTGACATTTATGCAGTGTTTCATGGTGTTTGCTAATGTATTAATGCTGCGGAGCCTCGGAGGTGCCTTGCCTTGTAGGCCAGCACCTCCTTCCATTTCCCAGCTGGCATTAATGGAATCCTCCTCTACCTGATAGGGGCCAATGAAACTGAGGATTTATTTAAAGGGGCGGGGGGCTGATGGTGGTTTCCGTAGCAACGTGGCTCAGCAGTAAGCCCAGGCAGACCCCCCCCCCCCCCTTTTGAGATTGGCTGCCTTCAGGTGACATTCAGAACCAAGTTAGTCTGTCTGTCTCATTTTCTATCTCTCCTAACTGTTTTTATGCGTTCAGAAAATGGTCAAAAATGGTTGTGTTGTTATTTGGGGAGCCGGATGTTCATCCTCATTAGTGTGGTCACCTTTTAGACCCACCATCTGCATAAAAGCACACAGGCACATCGCCATGCTGGGTGGAAGAGCCAACACCTTAACACCATCTTTTAAGCATCCCACCAATCCAACAGTCATTAATGCCTCTAGCTCTGCATTTGTATTTGTGTGTACATACAACCCCAATTCCAAAGCTGGCACACTATGTAAAATACTAATAAAAAAAAGAAGTTGATGCTTTGCAAATCTAGCATATGATAATAGCATATATTGAATTGAAAATAGTGCATAGACAACATATCAGATGTTACCCTATATACCATATATTTTTCATAAAACAATTTTCATTTTCAACTTTTGATATATTTAGTCTATTCACTATTTCCAATTGATTATAATGTTTAAATGATTAGCAAACCATCAAAATCTGTTTTTATCAACATTTTACACTGTGCCCCAACTTTTTTGGAATTGGGCTTGTACATTACACTGTGCAGGTACTAATCAGAGGAGACATCTTCAGCAGGGCTCAAAGGAGCCTGAAAAAAGGAAACCAACAGGTGTTAAGGGTGGGGCATACTTGGCCTGTCTTCTTGGCCTCTGTTCTGTTTTTGCTTTCCTTCCACCTATAAAGTGCAGTTTTTTTCTTTTGTTTGCACTATTTTTCATCCATACGTGTCCCTCTCTCTCTTTCTCTCTCTCTCTCTTTTCCCTTTTCTGTCCACTCTCCCCCACTTCTGTCGCTGTTCTTTCCTTGCTCCATCAAAGAGAAAGTGGTGTAAGGTGGTACTGTGGTTGCTGTCAGTGCAGCTGTCAGTAGTAATTATCTCACACTCACAGCCAGACACCTAATCCAAACACTGCCTACACTAGAAAAGAAAAAATGAAACACAGAAAGAATGAAGGGAGAGAAAGAAGGGTAGAGAAGGGAAGAAAGGGTTGAAGAGGGTAGTGGAAAGGAGGGAGGGGGTAAGGGAGAGAGAAAATTCTTTCCCTGTATCGGCCCCTGAATGCTTAGAACCTCAATGCAAGTGTTAATTAAAAGAATCCAAAAAAGAGGAGCCAGTTCCTTTGTGTGGAGATGTGGGAGAGGGTCATTTGGGGGGGTTAACCTCACCCTCCCACCCCCCGTGCCCTGCGGCGCTTCAGCCTTGTTTCCACGTTTTACCACTGAGCCGCCAAGCTGCACTTGTGTACCTCAACATCAGGAGAAGCCATCGGGTCAAAGCGAGGAAGAGGATTGAGAGGCACTCAACTCATTTTTTTTCCTTTTCACCTCCCCTCCTTGCATCCATGTCAGCCCAAACCCTCCAGGCTGTCTTTGACAGGGGAAGTGATCAACTTTATTTATACACTTATTAGGCCCTCAGACGAAAGCCTCCCATTGTGAGTAGTGGGGGTAAGGGGTTTATGGGGATCCTCTCGGCAGCCGCTGTTAAGATTCTCACGTTTGATTGCCACTCGATTGGGGAATAGGCAGAATAGACTTGGGGCCATGCCTTCACATCCTTAAGGCTCAGACCCTGTATGTCTTTGTCTGATTCAATACCTACAGCTCTCTCTCCGTTCTAATTCAACTCTCAGGCCTGGCACCCATCACGTCTCAAATGGACACAGCTTTTCTTAAGTCACTATTTTTTTTTTCACTTCAACAAAACATATTGCTAACTTCCTTTACTTTTACTGTCGGGGTGATGATGTTTTCATTCCATTACTTTGTAAAGTTCTGTGAAGAAATATGAATAACAGAATGATCTAATAAACAGGGCCAGAGTTCTAAATTAGTTAGAGTTAAGTTACATGAGCAAAGAGGAGGCAATTCAGTTAAGTGTTCTTCGTAGGTGTTCCGGGGATACTCAGCTGTCCTTGCTGTGACATCTACACACTTGTCATTGTCAAGAGTACACTCGCTACTAATTGGTAATGCACAAGAAATACAATCTGTTTTGTCTATTATCTGCTTGTACTCCTTTGTTACTGTGTCTGGGGTGACTGATGTTTGAAGCCTCATAGAAAAGGTTTTGACTGAGAAACAAAGGTCATATTTTTCATATGTATTTGTATCATATACATCACTGTTGGCTTGTTGCCTTTAGCAGTGATGTCATTCCTGGTTTGTGTAGTTTCAGCATTGCATGTCAGTCTAGCCAATGCTTTTATTGAGTAGTTTTCTTTGCTTGAGACAACATGGAGGAGGAATACTCATCAGGATATTATTCATTCTCGAACTGTCAGGGGAGATACTGCGTTTCTCATATCTTCTCCTTAGTTACTGAGCTGGTGGGAATTTAAGACACTGTGGTCAATATTGTAATCACTATATCTCTAGTCAACTTTTTTTTCCAGGCTGCAATAAAGTGTAAAATTGTCAATCCTCTCCTGAAGACCAGTGAGATCATTAGTTCATTATCTTAGTTAAGTAAAAAAAATTGTAGGTAACTCTTCATGAATCCACAAACCAGATCAGAATGTCATTTTTTGGTCAATCATATAGAACCTCATTTCCACTGTGTAAAATGTAGATAAAAACAGAATGCAGTCATTTGCAAGTGAACTGTGTTTACTGACAACAGTTTTCCTGAGCCCATCTAGTAATCTCCTTTATACAGTCATGGATTTGACAAAGTGGTGAACCTCTCTCCAGCCTTGCTTGTGAACAAGTCTTTCCAGGATGAACCTTTCATACTCAATCATGATCCTATCACCTGTTACCATGAACTTGTTTACCTGTGTAATGATCCAAACAGGTGTTTTTGGATCAGTCCACAACTTTCACAGACTTTTGTTGCTCCTGTCCCAACTTGTTTGAAACGTGTTGCTGCCATCAAATTCAGAATAAACATGTATTTACAAGTCAATGAAGTTGATGAGGTCAACCATTAGATATCTATTGACTTCGTACTTGTTTTCAGTGGAGTATATGACACAAATGATTAGCAAATTATCACATTGTGTTTTATCCTTGTTTCACACAGCATCCCATTTTTTTAATTGGGGTTGTAAAATTTCAGTATTAACATACAGCAGTCCTGCTCATTATGTAATTTTTTGCTGTTGTATATATCGTCCTATTGCCCAACACTGGTTGCACCTAGTATTGCATGTAGCTCAACCACAACTGTCCAAATGTTTTTTGTGCAAATATTTTGGTCTTTTTGCTGCAGTTCATTTACTTTCTTACACTGAAAGACATGAGATATGTCTGAAAAGACAAAATAATAGAGACCAGATAATTTAGTTCTTATCAGTGCCATGTGCACATAAATACTCACGAGTAAGTCCATGTTGCTGACAAGGTCTAGTGGTTACACTGTTCTCTCCCGTAATAGAAGCTGAGGCCAGCGTGAGGAACCTCTCTATTTTAAAAGATACAGAGCGATAGAAACTCCCTGCGGTCTGTGTAGGCCTTTTCAAACTCAATTGGCGTTGCATGTAATCGTCTCCTGATTCAACCATGTCCAGCTGCTCTTTGTGTGTCTTAGCAGCCGACAATGGAGCAGATCACAGGACCTCTGCAGGGGATGAACAGCTTCTCTGCCTCTTATCACACCCAGCCCTGCCCCTCAGCCTTGTTGTTTAGAAGTTCACTCTCTCAGAAAAGTTTTTGCATCTGGGTTTTCCGCTTCGCTCTTAACAAATAGGGCATCGGTGAATTTATTGTTGCATTATTGTGACAAGTGCGAGTACATTCATGGCTACAAGTCATGGTCTGATTGTTTGATTGCAAACCAGTTTTTAAATGCGATGTGTCTTTAGTTTCACACTGCATCCTGTAACCGCCTTGCCTGTATTGTCGATGTCCCTTGGGGTCTAAGCCAGGAGACACCAGCTGTAATGAGTCCCTGCTGAACGCTGACATTTTCAGTCCTGGCTTTGGATTTGGCAGCTCATTAGTCAGGTGTTCTCTTACTACAAACCACCATCGCACTAACGGCTACTACAGGTGTACAGAAACCTCATCAAGGTCCCCCCCGATTAGTGAGATGAGCAGGGCTGGGTTTGAAAGTCATAAAGTATGTCATGATACATGCTCTGCCTCTGCAGCGGGGGGAAACCTGATCCTAAATACATTAACCAGAGTTTGAGAAGTGTGTTGAGTGACATTTACCATCACTCACTTCCCCTGATGAACAGATAAGAATTTAACTTGATGGTAACTTTGTGTAGACTAAGATTGGGCCAGTGCTCACATATGGTGTAAGATCTCACTCAATGAGTTGGCCTTCTGTACTAGACCAGACTTAATCACACTTTCATTGTCTGTTTTTAGATGACGCTAGCGGTCTCTGGGATCAGCTATCCTTGCCATCACCTCAGTGTTTGTCGACGGTCTTCACCAGCCAATTCCCAGGAGCCCACAGAAGAGGTACACACACACACACACACACACACACACACACACACACACACACACACACACACACTTTCTCAAAGGATCTGTGCCGTGGATTAATTTTTCCCTGGGTGCTGTGTATACATGCTAACTCATAAAACCTGGTAACGAAATTCTTCTGTTTATTGCTTCTGTTGAAATAAGTCTGGTAATTAATGAATCATCTATCTTATTTTATCTTATCATTTCTTATGTTTGCAGTGTGCAGATGTCCATATGGTCAGCGACAGCGAAGGGGATGATTTTGAGGATGCGTCAGAGTTTGGTGTGGATGATTCGGAGATGTTTGGAATAGGCTCCTCTACCTGTCGGAAATCACCTATGAGTATGAACAGTGGAGCACATTAATGTGATGAGTAATTGTAGCATCAGGTATTGTATGAAATGCATCCAAAACTTGACCATAATTAATTTTGTCCCCTTATAGTGCCAGAGAATAGTGAGAACGAAGCTGATGCCTTACTGCACTTTACTGCCGAATTTTCTTCAAGGTGAGCTCAGGATCTTCTTGTACTGATTTAGAGGACTTTGACACCAAAGAAGGTTGACATGTAACAATGTGTTTGTGTGTTCTGCGTGTCCTTTAGGTATGGAGAGACCCACCCAATGTTCTACATTGGATCTTTGGAGGCAGCGTCTCAAGAAGCCTTCTATGGCAAAGCCAGAGATGTAAGTAAGCTGACTGACCGAGGCCTCAGAGGGAGGTATTTTAATTTACTGAGATACTGTAACGGGTAACAAAAACTTTTCTTTTCTATGTCCTTTTATATTTCATACACTTTTAATTTTGACTGTGTATTAGATATGAGGAACTGATCTTACCAATGTTGACTTATCCTTTAGCACTGATGTCATTCCTGCTTGGTGTAGTCCAGACTCTGCTCTTTTTTTGAACTGTTTTCCTTGCTTAAGACAACACAGAGGTGGAACGCAGACCGAGCAGGATATTATTAATTCTCTATTTGTCAAGGGAGATACTGTGTTTCTCACGTCTTCTCCTTAAATACTGAGATGGTGGGAATTTCAGACACAATGGTCAGTATTGTAATCAGTATCTACCTAGTCTACTCTTTTAAGATAAGATAAGATAAGCCTTTATTCGTCCCACAGTGGGGAAATTCACAATTTCACATTTTCAGGCTATAGTAAAATGTAAAATGTATCTTCCTGAGCAAAAACCTGTGAGACGGAGCCCCTTTTGTTATTTTAGCATAAGCTTCCTGTAAACATATACCCAAAATATAAAAATGCAATGTAATGGAGATGGGGGTCATGGATTTTAGTTTATACTTTCTTTTTATTTGAAAATGCTTGCACATATTTGATTGACCACTGTACTGCAGTATGTTTCTGCTTTACATTCATATTGTATTGTGGTAAACATTTAACCAGGTTCAACATTTTTTTGCCAAACATCTCTTATATTTATTTGCTATAACCCTCTGTGTTGGCGCCCCTGCTGTCTCACATGCACAAGCTATTTGAAAGCATGTGGCAAAGCTGAAGATGCATATGGACCTTACATGTACAGAGAGTAGGCAAACAATATAAACACCAAGAGGAGAATAACTTATCAATGAAGTAACTTAATGATTATACGATGATAATGCCAGTGAGTAATAGATATAGCCACTTCAAGGACCAGTGTGAAAAAGTCAGCATATACCAAACTCAGACAAACCTGAACTGACAAAGAGGGACAAAATTAATTTAAAGTCCTTTTTCATACAGTGTTTCCTGTTTTTTCTACTCCCTGTGTCATGCTGTGTGGAGAAGGCTTTATAGCCACATTGATATAATTTCATCAAAACCCTCATCAAATTTTCACCCTGGCAGCTGAGGCTTTATTTTTAGCTGTCCACTTTCCCCCCTTGTTTTTTGGCTTTTGTCCTTTTAAGGATGCTTGTATCAACTGACAGCTTGTGTGGATTACAGCCTTATTAGACTGTGAGGACACAGCAAGATGTTAGGGGGGTTCAGATCACCAGGCACACAGAGAGAGGGAGGGAGGGTGGAAGAGACGATGGTAGGGCCGCAGAATAGAGAACACGGTCTGAAAGGAGACAAGGATGCAAAAGGTGAAAGTCAGAGGGAGAGACTGAGTGAGAAATAAAAGTACAAGAGGTTGCAGGATAAGTTTAAGGGATGGAGAGAGTGTGAAATAAACCAAGATGAAAAAAAAAACAACTAAAGAGAATCTTGGCGTCTAGCCTGCTTCCCAGCTGATCTCCTCTCCTAAGCCAGCACAATATGGCCGATGTCTCCCTGGTGTTCACACACTCTGTACTGTACCACTGTGCTCTACACAGCGCAGGGGCGAAATAGTATTCATTTTCACTGTATTATGTTTTATTCTGGGTGAGCTTGATTTAGTCTGCCAACTGTGCCGTGGTTAGAATGGCTTTAGGGAAGCTGGGTATGTGCAAAGAATTTCACATGAAAACAGAAGCTATTTGATCTGTTCCGTGTTTGTCCTGTTTTGTCGCAAGCGTCCTAGACGACAGGCCAAAACATGCTGCTTTTGACGGTTTCATTACACAGTAGCATATGTGCACGATTACACCGTCCCTTCATCCATCCATCCATCCATCCCATGCTTTGCTCTTTGCTTCCATTCGAAAAGGATTTTAGTTTTTGTGTCCTCGTCGTAGAAAAAGCCGACTTCATTAAGGGGATATTGGAATAGGGCAGATTTGACTGAAGCGGGACTACTCAGTGGGTTTATAAACAGAGGAATCAGTCTCACTCTCTCAAAGCCTGGGAGAGGCTAATCACTAAGCAAAACACTACATTTGATGAAGTGTTTCTGAAGGTGTGTGTTGGGGGACTGTTGAGATAGACTCAATCCATCCTTAATGAAAATGCTTTGGGCTGCAGAGCTGAGCTGAGCTGAGCTGAGCTGAACCCTCTTGGGGATCAGTGGTTAGTCAGAGCGTACAGAGAGATAAGGCCACCCATCACTAACCACGATCCTCACTAAATCCCCATCAACGCAGTGGTTAATCACTCTAACCCCGCTCTCCTCCGCTCTCCACTCCTCTCTCCTGCCTGCCACACACAAAGACACATCAAAATTCATAGCCTTGCTGAAGAGGGGAGTTCAGGGATTTATCACTGCCAAGTATCTGCTTTAAAACCCAGCAATAGCCTCGCAGAGTCAAGAGGAAAGAGCGCTGGTGAATCAGTATGGCGTATGGCACATAGATGTACGTATATCTGTCAGATCTAGAGCCGTAATTCAGAAGCAGCACTCAGTCATGGTTTAATGACTGCACCTGAAACGATTGCTCTGATGCAAAAATGGATGGCTTAGGAGTTAAATCAATGTAGAGTGTTTTTAAAAATGCAGGAAACTCAGATATGAATATTCCCTCTTACCTGCATGGTATTTTCTTAACTACCAGTAGATGATCAAGAGCTTGCATAGCTTAAAGGCACATGTCTGCTACTTGCTTTTAAGCGTGTAATTCAAAGCTGACAATTGATTTCATTAGTTCAGTCACACTTTGGAAAGAGCTGAGAATGTGACGCTGTTTCTGTCATAAAGAGGTAATGTGCTTTCAGCGGGGTGTGGAGAGCTTCCTGTGTGGTTGGTCATCGATCTGAATGTGTTTTCCCACTGTGTGTTCATGGTCATTAGATCAGTCATTTGAGCTCTTCATTTTGAAATGTTTGCTTTTCCAGACTGAGCCTGCCATCTGTAGAGCAATCACTATCTGGACTTTTCTGTCCGTCCTTCCCTCTCTACCTTTCTGTGCATGTCTGTATCTCATTCACCGGCCCCCTCCGGCCCTCTTAAACATACCGTGTGATTGAAAGTCTCTTCTGGGTGTGATACAAACCATTCGCAGAAAACGGGCCTTTGATTAAACCAGTCATAAAAAGGCTTTCAAAATCCCCCTATGGGGCAATTCTTTCTTCTACCTTAAGAACAATTCTTATCTGTATGATAATGTCACATACAGTACATAGTGTTTATGTGTTTGTGATTGATTATATTCATATCAGCTTTCATGTAGAGTGACTCTTAATAGTTCAGGGCTAATCGTTTGGTTGCATTGCAGGGATTAAAGTAATAACTTATTAAAACTATAAAAACTATAATGTATATATTTTACAGTTGTTAGAATCTAAACACTCAAATTAGATGATGAAAGTAATTTTTTTTTGGAAAGATAAATACTTTTCCTTCATGGCCATGGAAAATGATTCAGTGTGATTGGTTGGATGGTGTTGAAGACTTGTTTTAACGCTTAAAAACTAATTAAGCAGAAATCATTTCTAATAATGTTCACCAATATAATAAGTTTTTTAACTGTTTAAACTGCTGTAAATATAGTTAAAGTGCCAAAGCTTTCATTTAAAGAGTGCATTTTCCCAAAATACTACCACTGGAGTAAGTGTGATAATTCACTCTGAACAGTACAGTTAAAAGTGTAGCCACCGTTTCCTGCTGTATTTTTTAGGCAATTTTTTTTAATATCCCTTAAAATATATCTAAGAATATTATAACATTGTACTTTCCTTATCTGTTAAAAGTGCTGTTTTCATGGAGCTGTTCTGAGGTAATTTGAGAAAATGCTATGTCTCGTCTGGATAAGGGAAATTAAATGGAAATTAGTATTGTTATTAATACTACTTGTTTTTCCAAGTATTGCATTGCATGATGATTCTATCAGTGTTTAAGTAAGATGCACCTTACCTTGAATGTTTTTCCAACATTTGATCAAAACTGGGATTAAGTCATGAAAATGGTGTGATGCCTTAATCAAAGAACAGGTGCCATCTGGATCACAAGAATAATAATCAATATTTTTGAGAGAATTTTTGAGACTAAATTCCTTAACCTCCTTAAGCTGACTAATAGCTACTGCAACTATGAGCCTTCAAGCCAATGAGGTATTGTTTCACTATAAGTAGAGTAAATTTGGATGAAGAAATTATTTTTTTTTTTTTAATTTAATGTGATATGATGACTCAAACTCTCTGCATCTAACCTCAAGGTAGGAGGAACATTGATTACAGTGTGACTCTGTGCGAACATGGCCTCTTTAGTCTCTGTCTCACACACACAAAGCAAGCTTAGATTTAGGTGAACAGGTGTGTGGAAGGGGGCTATGGGGTCACTATCTCACTCAGGTTGGACCTAGTAATTTAGCTGAACCGAGGGATTTGCTCCTCCCTGCTAAGACAGGCAATACAAAAGATCTGACTTGAAAGCATAGAGGGAACAGAGAGCTACGGACAGTTTAACTAAGATGAAGGAGTTCAGTTTGCCAAAATGCCCACTTTGATTAGTCTTTACACTTGCTCTAATTGAGCATGCATGTGTGTGAGTCCTTCACTTGCGGATACCACACAGTTAAGTTTGTGCATCTGCGCATGTGTGTCGGGACATCAGCGTTTGAGCGTGTATCAGGTTGTTTTTTTTTTTTCCACATTGTAAAACTCTCCCTCCCCTCACACTCATTCCTCTCTCAAGACTGAATTTGCTTGTCTTCTCAGCATGAGTGTTTAATCTTTTCAGGCCGTTGAATCGGCCCAATGAATGAGTCCCCAGCTCCTTCTCTCTAGGAGCCCTGGAGATTATTCTAAAGCACTAATCGTTGAGCAAACACAGCAGTGCTCTCCCATTCCCATTCTACACAGGCCACAGTATAGCACAACTTCTTCTTTCACTTCCCCTCACGTTTTACGCCCTCTGTAGATTTTTTGCTTTTTGGCGTGCGTAGCCTAGATTACTGCTCCTGAGAAACAGACCTCTTGACTCCCCCTTCACAGCCATGGTTAAAAATGCACTAAGGGCGACCAAGCAAGTTTTTCTTATTTGTTCTTTTATAGCAAGAGAAGTGACATGTAATTTAGCGAGCATTATTTCCAACATTGTCCCCTGGAACCTTTTATGTTTGTGGGTGTGTTTGTTTTTTAATTAGATTGTCAGTAGGGAGAATCTGCCAGGCTTATATGATGGTGTCAATATCCTTGGATTTGGAGCTTCGTCAATATTGTCTGGCCCTGCCGCTACTAACCTGAACAGGCTGCTGGCATTTGGTGTAAAATAAATAGAGTGATTTGTCTGTTTTGTTTTCTCCATATCTGCGTCGCCTCCAAGAGAAGTTTTATTTACACCGCTCTCCATTTGATTTTGCGTGGTATTTGCTTTTTTGCCAGTTGTGGCCTTGCTGTGGTCTGCAGAAGTCATGCTGCCTCTGCACCCACTGGTCTCTTATGTCATTTTATAGTCATGTAATGTGGAAATGTCTCTCCAGTGATGAGACACCCACACAAGGCTGAGAGATCTCGGCACAAATAAATTTCATTTTTTATCATTTCAAAGACAGATTGCAGACTTGTTGGTTCATTCTCTTCTTATGTGTTTGTGTTGAGGTCAGTCATCAAACTTGTAATGTGCTGGCTCTCTTTTCCTCAAACTTACCAAAAGCTGTTCATCAATCTCTTAACAGCCAGCTTTACTATTTGTTGTTTTGTTTCCCCTGACACTGAATTGATGAGAAAAAAATCCGTTACAATGGCCTTTCCACTTCAAGACAAATATCCAGAATGAATTTTGCAGACATCTTTTCTGTCTCTAATTCACTTCTCCTCTTGTCTTTCCGGCTCCTCTTCACAGAGAAAGCTGCTGGCCATCTACCTCCACAACGATGACAGTGTCCTCAGCAACGTCTTCTGCTCCCAGATGATGTGCGCTGACTCCATTGTCTCCTACCTGAGCCAGAACTTCATTACATGGGCCTGGGACGTCACTAAAGAAGCTAACAAAGCCAGGTACCACCGTTTGATTATTCTCAACTGACTTTGATTGTATGATATGACTTTTAAAAGTTAATAATTTCTCACCATGAACATGTTGGACTGATATTTATTTGGTACACCTGCATGGGGTCGACACAATAATAGGAACACTTGTATAATATTGTTTAAGTAAGTGGAACAGCTCTGCATGCCTGAGGTTTAACTTTTGTTGTGACTGGTTCAGACATGTATGGATTCAACTTTAGTATTATTTCACAGTTGTAATTCGTGGTGCTCCAGTATTGGATAGCGTTGTATAATTGTCTTTGTTATTTTGTCAGCCCCTGCTGTGCCAATTGGTTTTTATTTTCTGCAAAAATACAAGCACTAGATACAGTTTTAAGCTACAGTCCATGTAAGATTGCTACATGAGTGATCAGGATGGAAGTTAGTGTAGTTTAAACAAGTTCAAATATTTAAATGTGAGAACAAAGGTGAGCATGTGATGATTACCCATATTTCAAATTGCAATGACATGTTCCTGCCCTTTGAATCTGGTAGTGAAGCTAGTGAGAAAACTGTTTTGATAATCAATCAGAACAATGGCATAAACAATAAGACCCAGGCTGTTAAAAAATTAAATTGCCCTTTAAGCACTGAATGAATTCCCTGGACCTCTCGCAAGTCCTGGCGCATATCAGAATCAATCTATGTTTAGTATTGCATTTTGCCAACTGTTAAGTTAAGCAGAGCAATAACTGAACCTCTAAGCTCTGACTGCATGCTTAATCCTTATGTTTTATTTATATGTGACTTACTGTCTGGGGGAGTGGACTGTTTGCATAGTGAGTTGTATCTAATAAAGAGGATATTGAATGTATTTCAGTAGGAGAGCAGCTTGATTGTGTGCAGAGGACTCTGCAAACTGCCAGAATGCCCTGTCAAGGAAGCTGTTACTATGCTGTCCTACTATCATTGCTTTTGATATGTCTGTTAGAGGAGGTTAATGTTGTTTAATTCACAATCTGCCCCACGGCATCACATATATATACAGTTATGTAGTTATTTAAATTTCAACTGAAGCTGGGGTTCTTGGGTTTGTTTTGTCATTTCTATGGACAGAGAGCTTTTAGAAAATGATCTAAAATGTAGGTGTGGACAGAACCTCTTTTGACACATAAACAGCGTTTTCAAATCTATTCGCGTCAGTGTGGACATGTCCCTAATTGCCAGCATTCAACTCTCACTCCATTGCTCACACCCTGTATCTCTGTCTTCTCGCTCTCTCTTCTACTTCATTCTCTTTTTGAAGCTCGGAGGTTGCATGCTAACAAAAGGCGTTGTGTTTGCATGATGAGGCCCCTGATTGGGCAATCTTAACTAAGCTGTCTGAATAGAGGGTCAGTGGGAGACGAAGGACTCCCTTGGAGTCTAAACATCTCTATCTCTCCATTTATGCTCCAAGTCCTGGTGCAGCTCCAGCAGTCTGTGTTTGTAACTGGCAGGTCTGTGCGACACCTGTTTATTACACAGATCCTGCTACAAGGATGGATATTTATATTTGGATAGTAAATTTTGTAGAAAAATATTGGAAAATAATTTGAAAGTAAATCCAGTTTGCAGTATGATAGTTGATCAGATCCCTGCAGGGTTAAAGTGGGTTGGGCTGTGGAGAGGTGGACCTGCTGAGGGTTTGATTGGGTTTGCCTCAGTTCCCTCCTACTTCCCCTCATCTTTCTGCTACATCTTTTCCTTCTCTTCTTGTCTCCTTCCTGATATTTCCATCTTTCTTTATTTCCCTTCTCTTTATCCCCCCACCTCGACTCTCTCCCTCTCCCCAGAACCTCCAGAGTTAAGCCTGCCCTCTGGTAGCAGCCATTTAAGAAAGACTCGCACCCTGACCTCACCCCTCCATTATTTCTTTTAAAGAAATTCCCTCCTTCCTTCATTCCACTCTCCTTTCTCTCCCATTGGCCTCCTTTACTTTTTGCCCCAGCTGAGCCTTTTTATTGCACATTAAAAGGCAGGCAACATCTGGAGCTTTTCATCGCACACAGCTAGTCACAGCTTTGCTGCTAACGCATGCATGCACATGTGCACACTCGCTCGCTCACACATACACTGCTGCTCTGCATTCTCACGCTCTCTGGTTGATCCAAAGTGGCTGGTGATTGGCATCAATCACGCAGGCTGTTAGAAAGGTATCCTGATTTTGTGTGTGTGTGTGCGTGCGTGTGAGTGTGATGAACCTGCTGATATTGGAATGTGCCTGTTGCTTTGCTCTGTATTCTCACAGGCCTCCCAGTTAAATGATTAATTATGCATAAATGCAGTTCTGTTGATTGGATGCCAGTGTAATTGTCACCCATGGGAAATGAATCTGATATATCTTACAGGCACTGTACTGCCATTGCACATAGCAAATATTGAAACTATCAGTAGATGAACACACTGAAAGTAGATTATTTAAGCAGTGTGCGTCATGCTTCCTCAGATCTATTACACATTTTATTCCATGCTAACAAATCTGTAGGAGCACTTAAAATGTACACTCAAGTGACTTGCCAATTATTTTTGCAGAGATTTGGACCTTCATCAGTATACGAGGGCATGACACATTAATATAAACACCTGTACAGTGTAAGCCAGGACAGTACAATGACCCAGCAATATGCACTGTTTCCCATTCATTTATTTATTTATGGCGGCCCGTCACAATTGATTTTCTATTTTTTTTACTATTTATAATGGGTGAAATCTGATTTTATTGCAGAGCTGCATGCAATGCTTTGATTCGGCTCTGCCCATCCTTGCCCTGTTCTTGTTCTCTCTCTCTCTCTCATACACTGACAACAGACTCCCTCCTCTCCATGTACAATCTGAATCGAAACATGATCATGCACAGGAGGAAAGATTATTGTTGGCTTTTCCCCACAGAGAAGACGATGGGCCAAATTCCTGAACAAATGGTTAGCATCATGAACACCTCTGCACGAATTTTTCCAAAACTGATGCGTTCAAGTTTACTCTGATAAGTTGTAGTCTAATTATGATCTAATCACAACACTGTCAGTTTTGGACACCTAACTCTTCAAGTGAGTTATTAGCAAGCAAGTGAGCTGTCATTTGTGAAATCGTGTGTTTGCTGTTATGTCTCCGGTTCTAAGGATGAAAGACTTGTGGTTAATTGAAACAAATGCTACAATGCTACAACCATACATAGAATCTAAGTCTGTGGGAAACACTGTTGTAGGTGTTCATATTATTGTTAAAGGCCTTTGAGTGTAAGTTAGTGTCTTAACCACTAAGAGCAAATACGAACCAACGTGCAAACCTGCTCTGTACACTTGACTTCTCCTCTTGACAATCTCCTGGTTGAGAGGGAGAACAAAATGTCGCTTTCAAATCAAAACACGTCCACGTTTGCCCTGAAACAAAGTGTGTATGACACAGTGAGCTAACAGAGCATCCGGTTCCCATACATACTCCGATACAGGTGGCTGGCAAAAACATTCCCTGCAGTGCTACTGTACTGACCTGACTCATCAGCTGCTCAGTGGAGCAAATGTCAGGTCTCACCAGTCTACTCACATTTGCATGCAACACTTTGATGCGAAGAAATGCGATGTGACAGACCGGGGAAACATTAACTATTTTTGCTGTCTGGATGTGCAGTGAGAGATGGAGATGGAATGGGTGACAAATTAGAAGCTGTCAATCAATTAAGCATCGAAGCAGAGGCTTAAACTCACGGTAGCTGTGAGTTCCAGGTGGTGGCAGGTGTTTCCTCTACATTTTAGTTGCCCTGGAAGAATTTTAAAGTCCACAGTTCTGGTACAGACGAGGCTACATTCTTTACCATGTTATGTTATGGGTGGATGAGACGGTGCTGAACTGTTCACCTTAGTTCCTGTTGTCGCTTGACTTCCTCCTTCCCTAAGTGTTGTGTCCATGCTTGTTCTGTAGATGCTTCATATGCTGGTTATCAGAGTTACAGCGGACACATAGCAGGTTTAGGTTGTGGCAGTTTTTATGTTGTGATGATGATTTTTACTGTGGTTGACTGACTTCCTCAGTTTTGAGATAGAAACCAAAGCAGGTTGGCTTGTGTTTGATGGGAGATTTAAGATTGGGTTACCCTTTAAGTTAGTGTCCATTGTTCCCTGGCCTTTCATTACAGGTTAGAGTTTCCCTGTGGGCTATTGTTATGGCCTGCCTGGGTCGAGGTCTGAACGGGGACAAATGTCAGGACAAAAAGATCAGTTGGATTTAGGGGACCCGACTTCTTCATTGCAAGACGCAGGTTACTCAGAGTTCAACATTTTGAAAAGTATAGTTTGAGTCATATTCCCCAAATATCCCAAATTCAGTTGTGAGTTGAGCTCAGGTGCTGCAGCATTCTCATTTTTTACTGATCTTTCAGTCTGTCATCCATATTTTCATCATGTACTGGTGCGATTATTACTTTTAAAAAAAGTACCACAATGAGCTCAAATACTCAATTTCACAGTTTGAGAAGTCTGCGAGTAGCTCCCTCAGCTTTGGCTTCATGTTTTAATGAGTTACACCCCCTCTCAGACGGCACACCTTCCATCTATGTTCCTCCTCTGACCCGCTGTCCCTCCATCCATTCCATTACTTCTCTATTTTACCAGCCAGTTATTAAAGTAGATCTTATTAAAAGGCAGGAGAAAAAGCTAATCTATATTTGCATTCAGTCTATAGCAATTCATTAATATTATGACATTTACAGGGAGCTTGGCGGGGCCCTGGCTGCCTGCTACCCTTTTCCCTCTCTGAAATGTTAATTTAAAAAGTTCTGTCTTTGTAATGGAATAAGAAATCCTCTCTTGCCCTATCAATTCTGGATGTCTGGTGAGGAATACTAATTCATCTACGGTTCCAATTGAGATAGCATGTCACTCTGATGGAATAAGAAAATGCAGAATTGGTTTTAAAGTCCTTAATGCCACGAGTTGTGTGTATTTCTCTTTCCTGATGCAGGCGGAAAAGCTGGTGCGTTTGCCTCCTTTTCCATATCGTGTAGAAATGTTTGTGTACATGCATGTGTATGTATGTGTCTGCTTTATGATCTATGTATTTTTTTTAAATTCAAATGCTCAGGAATATGTGTTCATTTCCAGGAAAAAACAGTCAAGTGAAGTGAATAGAATAGCAAAATAAACATGAATTGGATTATTTTTTGTCTTCCAGACTACTCACCATGTGTACGAGGCACTTTGGCAGTGTGGTGACACAGACTATACGGACATACAAGACAGACCAGTTCCCCCTGCTCCTTATAGTCATGGGCAAACGCACATCCAATGAAGTTCTAAATGTTATTCAAGGTAATTACGACTTTATTAATAGTATGATTAAGTATAACATCTGCATATGTATTTGTCTGTAATTAATGTAAAAACACAGATTCAACACTGTAGATTGTGATTGATTTTTTTTTTTCTCCTTCAGGCAATACGACAGTGGACGAGCTGATGATGAGGTTAATGGGAGCGATGGAGATCTTCACAGCACAACAACAAGAGGACATCAAAGATGAGGTGAGGTTTGAGTACATTCAGAATGCAACTTATCAATCTGTGATTCTTGAACATAGTCTGTTTATCTTTATATTGGTGACTTCAATAGCAGGGCGAGGTAACATTAGGTAACAGTATGACAACAGCACAGGAGACAGCGCACAGTCACCCCTACTAATATCCTACTAAAAAACCAAGTATGCAGTGAATCAGAGCTAGATGCCATGATTTTCTGACATTACTCCATGCCAGTGTCAATATCATTTTGAAATGGTTACAGTTGTAAAATTGCTCATGACGCCTTGCTGCTGTCAGTGTGTTATTATTAATTATTTTATTTCAGACCAGGCCGATGGTCATCAGGCCCATTTGTTTTTTTTGTTTTTTTTAATAATGTAATTTATGCACAGTGGGCTGGAATAGCCCACACACTTACCTTAATTTTGCTCGATGTAGCCACATTCAAAGGCTCTAGTGCGACAGTTAAGCCTGTCTTTTAGGCCGTGGTGTAGAGGTAAATGACAACATGCTGAGACAGATTACACAACATTGTTACACTCTGGGATACTTGTAATGACAAGCAGAGAATACTTAACCATTTCACCTCATTCCCCTTTACCAACTAGAGATTTTAAAATAGGTCCGGGGCTCAGGCTCCACTGTGCTGCTCTGTGTCTGTCGACTACCTCTTTTACTCCAATAGAAAGTGGACAAACACTCCATAGAAGAAAGTGAGGGAACACAGTCTTTCATGTCATGGATGGGAGTCTGGTACAGTACAACAGGGAGTTCCTCTCTCTGTCAAAGACCTTCACCTGACCCTCTTATCCACTTACTGATATGTTTGCTCAGTGACATCAAACAAGAGAATGAACGACACACTGTGTTTTTGTGTTTTTGTCCAGACAGGTTTTCAGAGTTTTTCACTCTTGCTCCCAAGCTTTCTTTTCTCTTTTATTTTACTAACTTATTGTCAGAGGTTTAGGAATTAGCAACAATATAGAATGTACAGTCTCTTTGTAGACTAAAATTACTTTTGCTAATAAGTAATAGATACAAATTGAATAAGACCATGTTCTTATTCCTGTATCCTGTTTTAGTCTGTGTGTCGGCTGTGAAATCCTGTAGTCTCTTTTTATTCCCACACTTTTCTCTCTAACATCGATTACTGTATCTATAGATGACAGATGTCACGCCATATTAGCTATTTACCAGTGAAACAGTCAGTCAGCCAAACAGCCTCTCTAACAATGCTAATGTGAATAGTCATAGTCATAGTAATAGCTTTTCCAGTGATGGGAACTGTGGTTAAAGAATGAATCTTGTCACACACACACCCTGAGGGTTAGACTTCCTCAGGTGGGTCACTGAGTTTTGAGTGACAGCTGTTCTCTTTGTGTTGTTATTATTGCTACAATCCTCTGGCTTCATTTGGGATTTGTCACTCTTGTCACCCATCATATAATCATTAAAGACAAGAAGCGACAAGAGGCATTCAGAGTATGTACATTTGTCAGATTACTCTGGGAATCTTCCCATGTACTGTAGGTTCACACGTGTTTGACATTGTCAGTGTCCGTGAAATACAGATACCAAAAGGATACTTTTCTCAATACTCAAGACAGTGTCAATTATTTTGATAAATAGAATGATGTTTTTCTACAGAACCCAGTCTCAATGGTTAAATGTCTGAGCACTAGCAGCCAAACAAGAACTTTGCCAAAATTAAACCTTGCTGTAGAAAAAAATGGCCTAAAATTAGCTAAACGTACATTTAAATCTGGCCCTGGATGTTCGCAGAATGACTAAGCAAGAATATGAAAAGACTTTTGATGCCAGCTTTCACTACTAGAGAGCTTCAGATACTCCGTGCTACAGACACATTGGCCTGGTACCAAAAAAAGCATTGCCATTTAATACCCGGCCTGATTCTCACTGGAGGACTGATATGTTTCACTGCTATTAAGTAAATATTGAAGCTATATTTTTTAGCTGCTTCTTACTTTCTTGCTTCTTTCATCATGTCTAGAGAAAATATGAAAAATTAATAATAAGCTGCTTAAATTAAGTCCTCAATAGTTGACTAAGTTAAATAGTTTTGTTTTTAAAAAGTTCTACATTTTTCTTTTCTTACAGGAAGGTTTAGTTTTTGTACTTGGAAAGCATCAGAGATTTTTTTTTTCTGTCTTTCTTTTTTATGCCATCTGCCCAATAATTGTATTTTATTACTGTGTTATTATCACTTCTTCATTGCAGCAACTGGCTTGAGATCTATCAGAGAAAGAAGAAATCAGATTAGCTGTAGTATAAGAGTGTAGTAAAGCTGCTCTGAAAAGGTAAAGTGTGATCATTACCCATGCGTGGCCTGACAGAAGGTAATAGCTTGTGAAAATGTCACAAGCAGACAGCGTAGAGAGTATAAGTGATGTTGAAAGCATAATGCTCCAGTGTGATTATTCATGATAACTACCAATAACCACAGGGTTTGAGTATATCCTGTACCTGACAGGACTTATCTCATCTCCAAGGTGAAGTCAACCTTGACACCGGACTAATCCCGTCTTCACTGTAGCATCTCTGAGGCGTTGGTGAATTTCCCTCCCCTCCCTTCGCTCCTTCTTCTCTCCATTTTTCTCCTTCTTCCCACTCCACCTTTCCAAAGACAAACTCAGACACGAGTGCAGACATCCACCCAACCCAGACATTCCTCTCTGACAGTGACTTTTGTGTCTGTCTCGACACGAAGCAGCTGGACAGCCGCATTGTGCCTTCAACCAACCCAGCTGACTCGCCAGTCATTCCTATGGTTGTCTGTGTTTTTGCTTAGCAGTTAGTAAACCGACTGATGACTCACTGCAGGTTTTGTGGTCTGCATTGCGGGCCAGTTTTAGATCGGGTCACTTCACATGCATTTCATGTGAAGAGGAGCCAAATCTAACCAATGTTTAGCTTTGGTCATCGTACATGCTTATTTTTAGTATTGGTATAAACAACACATCACCGTCAAGGAAGCAAGCAAAGTCCGCAGAAGATTTAACTCTGGACCTTCTTCCTGTGATGTAACAGTGAGCCACCGAGACACGAATAATTAAATCTAAAATTTGTCCCTATTAAATGCTAAATACAAAAACTGCTTTTTGTAACATTTGTTATGCGAGCAAACATTAAATATGTGACAGCCTGTATTTCTAACTTCAAGTTTATTGGCACCGCTATAAGACAGCACATGTCTAGCCACTTTGATGAGTAGCCAAGATATAGATGCGGAAAATCTGTTTCTTTTTTTTTTTCCCCTTCAAAGATGAGCTCTTTAAAATCACATTGTGTTTGAGCAGATACATAGCAGATTAACGTTTCGCATCGTGCCTCTCGTGCACAATTCAAAGCAGACGATGCATTTTAAAACACATCACAGCAGCACAAAACGAGTATCAAATGCGAGCTGCTGTGCGACTTGTTTGCGTGACTCAGGGCTCGTCTATTGAAGGTAGCCACTTTTGATGCTTTTGTCCCTCTCCGCCATTCTTTTACAGTTTCCTTTCAATATTCATCTATTATGCGGGCCAAAAGCACAAATGTATCCTTTGCATTTTCTGATTGAATACAACAATACACACTGTGCTTTTGCTTAGCCACTGCTTAGCTGCACAGTAGCCCTCTGATCATCACAATAAGCTTACTTTGCCGTATCCGGGCTGGCACACAGCGTGGGCCTTCAGAAAATAGAAAACTAATGGCTGTGCACTGTTAACACAATGGACACTCGTATTTAGTCCCAGTCTTTATGAAACACTTTGTAGCCACAGCAGGTAGAAAGAGAAGGGCCGCCTGTCCCCTTCCCTCTGTACAAACAGGAAGAGAGAGGCAGAGTGAACGAAAGAGAAAGGGACGGTGAAACTGAGATGAGGAAACATAAAAGAGCCTCGGGGTCTGGTAAATGACAGCCCGGTCACAATGAATTCCCCTCTGGTGCTACTCTTTCATACCTGGTGTTTGTACGTTAACCACACTTGGCATGCTGCATTTTCTTTTGCTCTGTCCTTTCTGGCTCCCACACCCGGCACCTCAGCTTAGATGTTTTGTCGTTGTGCGTCCTTTATTGTGTTGTTAGTTAATGGGCCCCATTTTCTTTCTGCCTTCCTCTGCCCAGGATGAGCGCGAGGCGAGAGAGACGGTGAAGAGAGAACAGGACGAGGCCTACCGTCTGTCCTTAGAGGCTGACCGTAAAAAGGTATTTTCAAAATAAAACAAGTTTTCTACCTCATTAGTTTTGGTATGCCAGACACTACATGTAAAACCAAAAAAAAGCATAAGCACCACCTCTACAATGATTTTGTATGATTTGAACTAATTCAATTAGGTTACGCTACAGTTGCTATTTCATTTTCAGGATTTTATGCTATTGAACACAAAAAGCATATTAAAGAAATATAATTAGCTGAAACAATTACTTGATTAGTTAATTAGTCAATCAAGAGAAAATTATTTGCATTTCTTCTAGATCATTAAAATTCTGTGTGAGATGTGAGGATTTGCTACTTGTCTCAGATTTTGTGTCATTAACTTGCATTAGATTTAGAGACTTATGTGTCTAAAGGTGATCTCTAATGAAATACCAGTAACAAAAAAAAAGTCGTCAGCGTTGCGCGTCACTTGGCATTTGGATTTTGATCCTGCTGTTACTTTTCTTTCTTCTTCAGAGAGAGGCCCAGGAGAGAGAAGAGGCCGAGCAGGTTCGCCTGGAGCAGATGAGAAAGGAGCAGGAGGAGGAGAAGGAGGTGAGGAGAACAGCTATACACACAGCATACTCACATTATGCAAATTACCTAAATTAATATTCCAACTTCATCAGTGCAAGGCTGAGCAGTGATATGTTTTGCCAGCGCACAGTGATTGTGCCATTGTGCTGTTGTTGTTTTTTTTTTTTATCTGCCTTGCTCTCACTTCACAATAATGAGTCAATTAGATTGTGGTTTTGGTGAAGGCTGCCAGTCAGTGAAGCGTGTGTTGTGTGGGTGAACAGGCATACAGCCATTTCAGAAGAGAGAAATATCCTAATTACAGTGAGGCCCATCCCTGTAAATGTCACCTTACATACACACAGTTTTTGTTCGATTTAACTGCTTTACATTGGTATAGCACACGGCCTCATATTGAAACCCGAGCGAACAAAAGACTGAGGTAATTCATGTACACAGGCTTGTGCACAAACACACACACAACCTAAGCAAACATACATATTCACTTGAAAACAATTATTGTATGTGAAGTGGGAGCAAACACACGTACATACACACACACACAGTCACGCATGCAGGAAAAACAATAATTGTCGGTGAGGATGGCACCAATGTTGTAATACAGTCTATAGTAATACAGTGTAGTCCTCGCTGATTGTTGTTTACTCAACAGCAGAGAGCCTCAGGGCACTGGGAGGTATTGGGTGACCCGGCTCACTCAGGTGATTTGTCACTTAAGTCAAACAGACGACAACAAAAGAACTCTGGGCCGGGCCTTCTTAATTATATCACTGTAGTCCACTAACCAAACTGTGTGTGCACGTTTGTGTATTTTAAACAACAATAGCCACTATGGCCTTATCAGTTTTCTGGTTTCCATGTGTCTCCTGTGCCAACATACTAGTGTTGCTGCTGGACCCCAACTATGGCAACTTAAGTTTCTTCAACTGTGAAGCAGAACCTAAAATGGATCTAAATTGTGAAATGGCTGCCTGATAAGACACTAAAGTTTTCACATATACACCGACAGACATAAGAAGAAAATTGGGAATTGACATCAGTTCTACTTATTCCATTCTACCGATTCCATTCTTGAGCGATTCCTTTCCTGTGTTTTGAGATGGTGTGATTGGATGGAAAAAGAAAACAGATATGTTTTATGAAAAAAACCCATATACTAGTTTAAATACCAGTAACATTAGAAAAACTGACATGGCATTTTCACATTGTAGGAGAAATTCATATTTAAAAAAGGAGTTTTTATTGGATGCTACTGCTTCATTTAACTTTTTTTATATTACCTCTCATATCCTTAAATAAAGATCAGTATACTGCTAGGATAATATGTTTTACTATTACATTAACAAATATTTTCAAATCATTCATTGTTCCACATCGACTCTTCCACCTGAGAAGGTGAACCTACACATAAAACTGATTTTACCTTTGAACTCAAGGTAACTTTTTTTTTTTTTTTGTTATTGACATCTTTCAGTTGAGACTTATGAGGTAGTAACCTACTACTGTGTATGACGGAAACTGCAGACACAACAAAAACATCAGTAGCCACCAGAGAGAGGACAATGCTAGTGGGAATGCTTTCTCTGTGATTTTGTGCCTTTGTGCAGAGATGAGTGAGATGAAAGTAGGAGCTGGTGAATTGGGGGTGGGTGGGCGTGTGTGTGTTTCATGTGCCTGTGTAGGCTGACTATACTATTTACCTCCTCAGGGGGGTCTTAGCATACAGTTGTGCGGCACCCGTCATCTGTTTGCTTTCTGCGGTTAGCTGAGCGGAGCCGGAGAGGCAGATAAATGGACGGATAGATGCTTCTGATTATTTGTGTGGAGCAGCCTGGGCCCGAGCCTCGACCAGACGTGTGTCCTGTGGTTTCTTTAGGGACGCTACCTCTCACTTGTGTGTGTGTGTTTATGCTTGTGTCTGTGGTTGACTGTCTGTATGTCCATCACCACACACACTCCCTTCTCTTATCCTTTCTGTTATTTGTGTGTGTGTAAGTTGTCCCCACGGGTCCCTTTAACTCAGTCAGCATCAGCTCTTTTACCTGAGGGAGCTGATGGCGGAGCGGCACGCGCGCCACCCTGCCCACCCAACACCAGAAGCTGCTAATGAGCTACTGTTGTACACTCTTATGAAATATAATTGCATTATGGTGTGTAAATAAAGCCGGGGCGTGTTGTCACAGCATATGCTCCCCGGCTGGCCAAACAGGAACAACAAGCCAGGGGAGGAGGAGGTGAGGGGGGGGGGGCGGCAGGAGCAGAAAGAAGAGGCAGGCTCCAGGGAGCGGCTGAAGCACGGTTTTTGGAGCGCAGGAGAGCTGATTAGCTTTGCTGTGAAAAATGACAGTCGATGGTTGTCTTTGTGCAGACAGCAGCACCAAATTTAGTGTCTATAAAATAAGCTCCCAGCTCTTATGAAACAGGACTTTAAACAATCTGAGGTAGACACTGACATATTCAACTGGCAGATTTCCTTCACGGACTGGAGCAGCAGCAGCAAGGAAGCATAAAGCACCAAGAATACAGTTAGCTGTTTTTAACATGCTGAAATGCTTCTTGGCAACCATCTGAGCTAGGCCATGCTTTAGGGAACAGGGTGAGACACAGGGCAACTAATTTAATAACATTCTCAAGACAAGAAGACTTTTTAATTAATGTCAGGCAATGCAGCAGCAATCAACTTCTTGGATCGTCTTTCCTACTTGTTTGGACAGTGTGTCATCATCTTCAGAACTGCCAGTGTCACTGTTACTGAATCTGTGGTTTCAATTTACTGTAAACAGAGAGATGAATTTTAATAGTTGCACTTTATTAAATCTATTTTTTCCCCCCTTATTTTCCAGAGGACTATATAAGCTTCATGGCTTCCTTCCTCTCCTGCTCTCTCATTTAGTTTCATTATTGTGTGTACCATGGGGTTTGAAATGTGCAAACAAATACACTTAATTAGAAAATGTTTTAATCAGGAAGGCATTTATCTTCTCTTTAATAAATTCCCACATCAATTTTGTCATTTTAGATCATCACTGGATTCATTTAATTAACAGCATTTTTATTTTAGCTACATGACTCTGACTCAACAAATGAATGAAAAATATAGACTTTGTAATGCTAATAGGTTTGCTGCACTGGTAATGACAGCTGCATTCCACCTGCACCTGTATGTAAACTCTGCATTTGCCAACATTGTTGTTATTATGTCTAGAAAAATTGTGAATGCAGTACATTATTTAATTTCTTGATTTTTCCTGATTAATTTGAATTTCTTTTTGTATCTTATGAATGAGGTGTCTCCTCAATTATCAATGTGCTGTACTGACCAAAATACTGGATTTTCTCCACCCCACTTCTTGCAGGCAATCCGCTTGTCATTGGAGCAGGCCCTACCGCCAGAGCCCGACGAGGATTCAGGAGAGCAAATCAGCAAACTGCGAATCCGCACACCGAGCGGCGAGTTTCTGGAAAGGCGTTTCCTGGGCAGCTGTAAGCTCCAGGTCCTCTTCAACTTTGTGGCCTCCAAGGGATACCCCTTTGAAGAGTTCAAGCTCCTCACCACCTTCCCTCGTAGAAATGTGAGTGTTCCATCTGACTGCCTTACAGAGAAAAACCCTTCTGCTTATATAAAGTATGTCCAGCCCAACACATCAAAGCTGTTAAATTCACTAGTGGTGAGAGAAAGACTTTTTCAGTTGTCCAATCTCATTTCGTGCTGTCTTTTCATAACAGTTCTCTGGCCATTCAAACAAGTGCTAAACTCACCCTTACTGCAGAAGAGCAGCAGCGGGTTATGAAGGGTTCTCGGCCACAGCTCTCACATCTCTGCTGGAGGGATCCACAGCTGTAATTAGCTTTTCTGTGTGAACCTCAGGCGACGGCTGTGAGTGCAGAGCAGCAGGGACAATAGTTTAGACAATCTGTGGTGGATAATTGATGATTTACTTTTTTTCTTGCTTTTCATCATTATTGTTTTCATTGTCTGTGCTGCGGCAGCTCACTGCTTTTGTTTACTCGTACCTGTGACGGGGCAAGTCAAGCCAACTGTTTCCCCTCCATCCGCCTGCGCACACGTATTATTCAGTGAATATTAATTAGTATCAGTCTGCCGTGAATACAGTACACTATGACTGTGTTAGGATACAGTTGTCAGCACTGACACTGGTATTCTCTATGGTTCTGCTGACACCCGGCAGCACTCAGTCAGCTATAACCAGTCATTAGAGGGCTTGGTCGCCGCACTCGGTGGTAGTGAGCTAATGAGCACTGTTTTAACTACCAGTTTAATTAGCCATGCTGCTGGAAACAAAAATGGGATTTCCATTAATCAAGAACGGAGTGCATGTGGAGGGGTGGGTGTGAGGGTGGTGGTTGTATAGAGGTGTGTGTGTGTATGTGTGTGTGTAGGCTTGCCCAGGCAGTGTGCCATCGTAGTCTGTAGAGACCGCTGGGGCACAAACACCTCAAACTAACACACACATTAACGCGTAGCTCACACTCTTCATTTCGTCACAATCACACACTTCAACACATGCACAAATATTTTCAAGCAAACACATGCCCCGCTCACAACTTTGTCACTTAAAGGATTCACAGTTGTCTCTTTATAATCAAGAGTAAACATGTGTTTGAGACAGAGATAAAGATGTGTCTGCATCGCAGATGAAATTCCGGCAAAAACAGGATGGGAGGATTAGAGGGGTAGAGAAGCGAGAAGAGGATGGTGACTGCAGAACTAGTGGAAAAGAGAACAGAGAAGACAAAAGCCTAAACAAAGATTTAATCAGAGAAACAGTCTGAAAGAGAGAAGGATAGAGAAGACAAGTGGAGAAGATATTAAAAAGAAGAAGAAGCGAGATAATTCCAGAAAACAGAAAGGCGAGAGATTTGGGGAAAGAGAGGAGGGAAGCAGCTCAGTGGTAGTGCCAGTATGAGGCTGTGAACACAGGCCCCTGTCTAATCCTGCAGCTCTGTGTTGTAATTAAATGAGAGGGAGCATAGAAAGCCTCCATCCCGTCCAGACGCTCTCACTGTTGCTCTGCCAGGATCAGAGGATAGAGGATAGACCACTATTGCATTTGTAATACTGCACAACTGTTGAAACCTTCTTTCCCTTTTCTAGTTTTCAGCAGCTTTGTGCAGTGTCACTCTTTCTTTTGCTATTTCCCTCCTCGTCAGGCTGCTTTATTTCATTTCCATTCATTCGGCTGCGACACAAGTCGGCGGATCTACTCAATCCAACCTGAGAAAATTAAGTGTCGGAACATTTTTGGCTAAAACCGCAACATTGTTGACCAGGAGAAAGGGCTGTAGCGTGAATCACTACGTTTATTCCCATTTGTAAATCAACTTTTGACAATTTGGGATCAAATGTAAGCGTCAGATCAGACGTCTTTGATTCGTGATTTTCTCCACCTTCCTGTAGCTCCGTGGATAAGTGTCTATTAGTCTCCAATTTTTGGACTGAGTCTCTTCCTCAACATTTGGTATCAGTGGCTTATCTCTTCAGCACTACAGCAGGCCTTACACTGGCATCATTTGTACTAGGCTTAGCCGTGCTCAGGGAACTAACCCTTTCTCCGTTTCTATGACTGTCAGCGAGTTTGAGGAAGGAGGGGGAGACTTTTAGTGTTTCAGTTTTCAGCTTTTCATTCAAGAATTTCCCCCTTTTTCTTTGATACTTGTTGAGCACAAACCGCCGCCGAAAGGCCCGAGGTCTTCTTCCTTCAGCTCGCGGTGGACATGTTTAGACTGCCGGTATAATAATCGGCAGCCACTTCATCCTGCCCGCCCGCTCATAGGCACCCAAACACTGTCAAACTAGCGTATTAGTTTTCTCACTGTGATACTGTACTCTATTTCACCTTCTCTTAATCCTTCTTCCAGCTCCGTCGGCGAATCGTCCCAAATAATTCTTAGACAAAACCGGAGATGCAGGGAAAATAAACAATGGCACAGAAGAAGCCGGTATGTTGTACCGAAATAGGTTTTACATCTGTTATACCACTGTGTTTTGTTTTTCTTGTCCGGCTATCGGACCTGATCGTATTCACAGGAAGAACTGCGGCGGATTATTTTAAAAGAAGTTTCACTCAAAGTCGCTTCCTCAGGACTGTCCAGATTTTTCAAGGAGAGTGAACAGAGTAGTTTTTTAAGAATTTTTATAAACCTGAAAAACCTTATGAGACACAAGTTATTATTCAAAGTAGAGTATATTTATACGTCCTAAAACATGTCTACAGGGAGCGTTAAAAGCTGGGTTTTACCCTCAGGATCTCAACCCCCCTACTCACCTTCAGCCCCTCTCCTCTTCCTTCCAGCTTTCCCTCCCTTCTGTCTCCCTTTCCCTCCTCTTTCCTTCTCCTCCTGCCTCTCTGCCTCCCGGCTCACACACTCTATTGCAATGATACTTTTGTTTTGCTCTCCAGCCTTTGTATCCTTCTCCATCTGCCTTCTCACTTTTTCCCCTAAAATCAAATTCTATTTTACCCTTTCAAAAAAAAAACCCTTTGAAATGTAGTTTTTAAGCACAAACTAGTCTTTATTTTCTCTCGCTTTGCTCGCTCTCTCCTTTTCTCTTCCTCCTCATTCCCTGTTTTTTTTTTCTGTTTCTCCCCTCGGTCCTACCCCCTGTCCAGTCTGCGCGGCGCATTTCTCCCTTTGAAGTGCCGTATTCTGGTCTGTTCTTTTCTGTTCACGCCCCGGCGCTACGTGCTGTCAACGCTCCTGGCAGCAGATAATGATCTCCCACTGCTTTTGTAATTGGCCAAATAAACACTTGACAACACTAGTTTAAAACAGACAAGTTATTTGGTTTTAATTAACATAGTAGGGCCTGTAATGGCTTCATTAAAAATGCGTTATTTCAGCTGCACGTTTGATTATGTTGGAAGCAGACATCTTGAGGGCCTGTGTTTATTTTCCCTTTCTTTTCTTTCACGGCCGAGCGTTGCTTAGTGTCGCCTCCTCTGTTATCATTGTGTTTTATTCATTTGAATCAAGTGATTTACAATTGTGGTATTTATTTTAAACTTCACATTAAGTGCTAATTATGTGGTTTTAACTGCTGAAATCTGCCGTTTGATAATGCCAAATACATGAGGTTGATATTAGCTGATTATTTTATGTCACACAATTTTTCATAGGGAAATAAAGATAAAATATCAAAGATTGCCGAGATGCACCATCTGTCTTTTTAATTGCTTCCAGTTTTAAAATTAGGCTTTTTAATTCTGAGCTTCCAGATCTTTAGATTTTGCTTCAGGCACACAGAGATCAATTCAATTTTTATTCTGTTAATTTGTGTGTATTTAATTAACAGCTGGAAAACTCTTTTTTCCGCCCACAAATACTATTTAGTCAGATAAAAAATCTTTTCAAATTAATTTCCTACTTTAAAAATAGTCAGACGCTTCGTTAATTCACATGATTGATTTGATCTAAATTGGCTGATGAAAATTATATTGACTCAAGGTTAAAAACAAACTGCAAAGCAGAGAGCTCGATTTTGTCTGTCTTATCTATGTATGTATGTGTGTATGTATGTATGTATGTATGTATGTATGTATGCATGCATGGCTGTGTAGGCGCAGGAGGAGAGAATATGGCTTAGGCAGAGCAGGGGAAAAACAACAGCTTTGTTTGTTGACAGATGCCTCCATGCTTATGGTCTGTTAATTGGATAACAATGTAAACAATCACCGATGGCGCCCGTCTCCTGTGTCAGTGTGGCATCTTGTTTCCCTACTTTCTTTTTCAGAGTCAGATGCTGCTCTCCCCCCATCGTCTCTCCCTGGTGCACCACGAGCACCAACTCTCATCCCGAATTTACTAAGAGCACACACATGCACACACACGCTTATATGTAGTGTGCAGACACACACACATCTACACACATACACACCTGCTCCACCCCAAAGCCTCATTTACTCCTACCTGACGCTGTGGTGTCATAACAGCCTGTCGGGTTCATTAGCATGGCAGCCATTTGCAACGCGCAGCTCCTGAGGTGGGAAAAGGAACGCAGCAGCCCTGTTGGTTGTTTTCCCCACCAGTGGGATGAAATATGTTTGCGGCAAACACACACACACACTCTCATAGAAACACACAGCTTCATGGCATCCTGCTCCCTGCTGTGCTATGAGGCAGATGACTAGGTGAGGGGCATAAGGTTGATGTGGCAGCCCCTCCCTGCCCGCGCCGGGCTCCCTGGAACCCCGCTGAAAAGTCAAGAGTCTAAATGACACGTCGAAATGAAGACAAGGAGATGAAAGACACGGAGTCAAAGACCGCCGACGTGCACATGGTGTGACATTTCCAAACACCCACGGGAGATGGGATCGGTTGTCTGATCCTGATATGTCCTCCTCACCTTCCCCTAATTTACTTGCCTTCTTTTTTTCTTTTTTTTTTCTCACCCTTTTCTCAGAGTCCTCATACACCCTTTGGTTCTACAGATTTTGTAGTTAGTAATGTGTGCATTCTTTTAATTATTTTGAGTGTTTACTCATATCAACGCCTTCAGTTTTGAAAGTTTTTCAGGAGCTCAGTGTTTATTACTGTGCAGTTTGTTCAAAGTGTAGATGAGATGTATAGATTTAGAAGTTAAAAAATAAAAAGTTAGACATCCTCTTTTGATTATACTGATGTAGTGATGTGTTTGAGTTCATGGCCAGAGTTCACATTTCATTCCCTACAATAGCCCGTCTCAGCCCCGCCACTCTGCTTGTTGTGAGGTCGACCTTTACCAGCTCGGGCTCGCCCTCCGACCTTCTACAGCAGGTACAGGGAGCTGGTTAATTATCCCGCTGTGAGGTTAGAATAGGAGCCCTAATCAGAGGGGCTGACGCAGCAGTCATCAGATAAGCCCTGGACACATCTCGGTGTCACACCACCTCGCCCCTCCAGCCCAGGTGTTAGATTGGCCCGATGTAACACAACCCCTCCGGTGATTAGCTCACATAAGCTAAGAGGCTCACGGAGGTGGTGGGTGTCGGAGAGAGAGTTGTCCTGTTTTAAAAAACATAGGCCAGACCCCCTTCATGTCCTCTAACTCAATCAGCTCCCTTGTGGGTGGCACTGCATTATTCCTCTGCTTTTAGACAATAGCTGTTGTGCAGAGTGTTGAACACAGATAAATGTTTCTCTCCTCTACACCATCAGCTATGTTCCTGTTTGACCTTTGCCACGGCTGAAATTAGTCATTACAAGCCATTGAAAACACACCAAGTTCCACTCTCAATCCCCACTACTCTCTCTCTCTCTCTCTCTGTCTCACTCTCACGCACGCACACACACACACACACACACACACACACACACACACACACACACACCACAGAGCTTTTACAACACACACTCTCTCTCCTGTCCTGTAACCTTCATCAGTTTGTCCTGGATTGGAGCCTTTTTAAGAAAACAAACCCGATGGTCCTCTAAGGAAAACAAAGCTCTAGCTGCTCAGATTACTGCCCAGATTTTTTTTTAAACATGATGTTAGAATAATACACACTATACACATTTTCTTACAAACACACACACACACACACATTCAGCGAACTACACTGAAGGTACACTGTTCTCCAGTCTGGATCACAGGGCATGTACGGTGAGAGAATCACCAAGAGAGTTCAGTGGAGCAGAATGACTGAGGCCTCTTCCACACTAATGAGGACAAATCTGAAAATGCAGTTGAAGAGGTTTAATTATTATGGTTAAACTGGAGATTTTCATTTCTTGTGTGGCATTGCCCCTTGTCAGAACATTTTGTCTCGCAGTATTGTCGCTAATACTGGTGTTTTCCATCCACTTTGCTGAGCACTTTGGTTAACATCTCTTATGGTTTTGGAAAATGGCAGCCCAGTGTGGGTGGAAGGCCAAAACAGGAGTGCTGAAACAGTTCGTCAATTGATGGATTAGTCCATTGGCAGAAAATGGTATGCCAACAAATATGATGATTTTTTTTTTTTTTTTAATTCCAAACATTTGCTAGTTCCGTCTCCTCAAACATGAGGATTTTCCATTTCTCTCCACTGTCAAATTATTTTCTTTGGACTATGGGCTGTTGAAGCAAACAATCAATTTCAAGATGACAGTTTTGGATCTGGGACGTTGTGATGGACTTTTTTTTTTTGACATTTTATTCACTGAATGATTAAGTGTTTAATTAGAAAAATAAACCACGTCAGATTAATCGATAAATCATTATGAGTTGCAGCTCGAGCATGAAACCATCTTACTTGTCTAACATTTGTCTAATATACTCCCCTCTTCTCTCTTCTCAGATCACCCAGTTGGATCCAGGGTCAACTCTGCTGGAGGCCAAGTTGTTTCCACAGGAGACGCTCTTCCTGGAGGCTAAAGAATAGAAACTGTCCCTCTGTTAGCTGAGAGGACCGACTGACTGACTTGACTGATGAACTGGCTGGACACACACCTGTCACCGAGCATGGGCCCCCACCAGTCTGGGCCTACAGTACACACACATATGCACACATATGCACACATATGCACACACACACACACACACACACACACACACACACAAACCATCCTCTCAGACGTACATGAACACACTGGCATGCACATCCAGTGACACACAAGTGCAAGTAAGCTTCTCTGCCCTCGGCCTGGTCGTGGCACATGAATGCCTTGTGTACACGTGTTGCACAGAGGAGCAAAGACAGTATCACAAGCACACAGCCAAACATTCACCTCCCCCAAACACTCTCTCTCTCTCTCTCACTCTCTCTCACTCTCTCACTCACTCTCTCTTTCTCACTCACTCTCTCTCTCTCTCTCTCTCTCTCACTCACTTCACAGCTTCACGTTCCCAACTGCTGTGTCATGGTTTTTCTCTCACAACACAAACACAACACAGTACGAAAAACAGCATTGAGAGACTGAGTAGACAAATCTTTGTCACAGGAAAAAAAACAAACAAAAAAAAACACAAAAAACATGGACTTGTTCCCTTTGTTTCCACATTCAACACACCGAGGCTGCTTTTTTAGAACATGGTTCTTGTGTTTGAAGTCTCCCCATAAAAAAATGCTAAAAATTGAAATAAAACAGAAAGAAGAGATGTTGCCCAGGAGACGTCTGGGATGTCTCATCTCCACCTGTATTTACCCTCTGATCCTTCCCTAACTCCACTCTCCACCCCCTCCCTGCCCCGTCTTCTCCCACCCCCTGCACCCCTCCGTCCGCTGCCCGCCGCGGGGACGAGACGCGACGGGACACCTGCAGCATCTGCAGTGGCCCCCTCCGTCTCCGCTCCCCCTGGTTTTAACATCCACTGCTCCACAAGCCAATGGATTGCTCAGTTTTGAGTTCTTTTTTTTTCTTTTTTTTTTCTTGATCCTTTTTAAGTTTGATGCTGTATTAGTTTTAGTTTGATATACATTATATAAAATATATGAATATTAACATCAATTCGTCTCGGCCCGGAAATCTGTTGAAACGCATCACGGCACAAACACACACCAGCTTATAAGCATCTGATTTGTTCTTCTTTACATTCTCTTAAGTTATGCTCTGTTATGATCTTTATTTCAGAGTAGATGTCAGGCCATGTGATTTTATATCAACTCTAAAATCAATTACCATGTCTTTACAATGATATTTATTGTATCAGAGCATAAATGTGAGTACATTGATTGCATTGAAAAAGTGAAGCAAAACATACTGTATATATTTGATGTTTCTAGTTTATGTAGGTTTTTTCTTTTGACAAATCTAAAGTTTCTTGTTTAGTTATGAAATTGGTGTCTGCAAAAGGAGAGACACCAGAAACCAAAGTCTGAGTCAGAAGAAGTAAATCACGAAGGCAGTTCTCTGACACTGGCATTGTGGTGTTTCTGTTGATGTTTCACTTCTTGTCAATGTCTGAGCTGTGAGTGACCAGAGGTTCACACATCACAGAGCTCTCAGTTTGACTACAGTGAAGAGAACCCGAACACGGTGCCGGCCTCGCCCGGGATGTCCGGTTTCAGTTTTTACAGATACCAAAGTTTCACATCTGTGTTCTGCGTACCTCTCTTAACAAATGTTTTAATATTCTTACTCACACGCCACCTGGTAATATCAGCCACACCGCAGCTAATTTCCTGCCTTCAGCGAGGAGAGATCACACAGGCTTAGCCCTCCATCTGTAGCAGGGCTCCTCTGTCAGCTAAAGGCAAAGTTTGAGAACCCCAGTAGGGTGAGCATCACAAACAAGCTGCTCTGGGAAAGAAAAAAGTAGACGATGCTACTGGGGCAGGATGAGAATTGACCGGGTTTGGAGAGATATATTTATGATGTTTTCTTTCTATCATAGTTGGCAGTGAACACCAACAGGAAGGGGGGGGCACAGAGAAGTTGATTGACTGGGTATGTTGTGACAGGGTGGATATAATAAATCCCCTAATGTGCACTTCTTGCTCTTAAGAAGTCTGATTTCAGTGAGAGGTTTGACAAAGTTGTGTCTATATGTTTTTTTCTGAGTGACTACATTAAGCATGGTCCTGACAATTAGAAAGTGGGAAGCAGTCTCAAGTACTTTTAGTTGCTAATATGAAAGATTGTGTGTTTGGAAACTCTTTTAGAAAACAAAAAAGAAGGTCAAATAGAAAATTAAGTCAATACAAAAATAATTTTAACTAAAGCCAGAAACAGTTTTTGCCTTGATAGCAGATTAATGAAAAAATGGAGTCTCTCTCTGCTTTTTAGCTTTAAATGTGACTATATAAATACTTATGATGCCATGACTTATTTTAGTTTCTTAATGAAGACGACTAACATTTAGAGATTTCTAATTGATAATCATCCCTACACAGTTCAAAGTCATACTTCAGTAATAATAGACTCTGACTTCTAAAACAGACCTGACTGTAAAACAGAACTGTCTCTTTAGGGGAACAATGTAAAACCCTCTTTAGTCCCAGAATAGTTTAAATCTTCTTTATGAACTGTTTAGATTAATCTAGATTAAACAAGAGGAGGAAACCAAGTCTGTTTAAGCTGTTTTGTTAGAGCCTGGTTTCAAATGGGAGTTCTGCGAGCTTCATCTTAATCCTTGTGAGTGAAATACACAATTTTCTCCTGAATCTCTCCGAGTGCTGCCATCAAATCCTGTGGTGTTTATTGTTAGAAAAGGTCATTCTCAACCATGTGGTTGTCTCTGGTAATTCTGGTAAATTGTACTTTAAAAAAAAGAGACTGACTTGTGAGATGCACACGTGAGCATTAGTCAGTTTCTCTGTGCCCGTCTTGTTTCTCACGCAAGGAATGAGTCGATCTAATGTGCTCAGCCAGCCACACTTCCCCAGGTTTGACCAGACAAGAGATGTTGCTTAAGAGAGAGAGAGAGAGAGTTAGTCCTACAAACACTGCAGGTCTGATTCTCTCGACTTTCTGTCTTCTTCTCTGTTTATTAAATATATTTAGCTAGTATTGTTTAAGCGTTATTGTAAAACAACAAATGATGAAAACATGAGACAAAAATATCCTTATTTTGATATTTGTTACTAGAGGAAATTAAGTTTTTTAGGAAAAGTGGAGATGATGTATACAACCTTGATCCCACAAAAGTTCGGACACTGTAAAGCACAAATAAAAAGATTGCATTTGTTTACAAAAGAACTGTGTTTACAATAGTTTTACGAAGTGTTTCTGAGCCCATGTAATAATCTCTTACAATAATTTGCTCACAAAGTGTTGAACCTCTCTCCATCCTCGCTTGTGAATGACTGAGTCTTTCCAGGATGAACCTTTCATACCCAATCATGATACTATCACCTGTTACCAATGAACCTGTTTACCTGTGGAATGATCCAAACAGGTCTTTTTGGATCATCCCACAACTTTCACAGTCTTTTGCTGCTCCTGTCCCAGCTTGTTTGAAACATGTTGATGCCATCAAATTCAGAATAAGCAGATATTTAACAAAATCAATGAAGTAGATTATGTCCAACATTAAATATATTGTCTTCTGACTTTTCTCACAGTGTCCCAACTTTTTTGGAATTGGGGTCGTAAACCTAAAACTTTATTACTGGTCAAAAGTTTCCCATGAGCCTCAAAAAACAAGGCCTTGAAAGTTGAAAATACCTCAGTCAAGGAACAAACCACAAGTAAGTAAAATGCAGATTTTAAAAAAATTAAAAGATCTTGGGAGTTGACTCAGTATCGGAAATCTGTTTGTTGTGGCAAATTTGCTGCCTTTTCAGAGATCCTGCTGGGGAGATGTGGCTCTGACTGTGGGAAGGATGGAGCAGCAGCAAGTAGACCTAACCGGTAACAGTGATCTTAACACTGGCTATTTCATGAGGATATTACACTAATCGTCCTGCCTGAACATCTGTTAAACACTTCATATGATTGTTCAGGTTAGCGCCATCAAATCTGTGTGAATGTTTCTCCATCCCAACTCGACTACTTCATCCTGAGGAAGACCCTGTGATGGAACTGTGAGTAGTTTCAGTTTCAAAGTGACTTGACCTTGTCAGTGTTAAGTACTAGTACCATGCCTGCCCCCAAAATCAGGGCAATGTAGAGTCCCTAAAATCTACCAAATAAGACCTTTAAAGCCAGTGCTTAAATTTGACGAGTGAGAGTTGGAGCCCAGAAATACTCAAAGGGTAAATGTCTTTGGATGACATTTGTATTACTTAGCTGCAGAGTGCTGATAGATCATTGAGGTGTGTGTGTGTGTGCGTGTCAGACACGTGCATGGCTCGGGGCGAGGGCGAGGTCAGAGCAGGCAAAGGAGCTCAGTGAGCGTGAAGCCGGCTGAGTTTTATGCAAGAGACCAGACAGGTGCATCTGTGCTCGTTCCTCGGGGGAACAGCGTACATAGTGCAGCTCCTCTCAAGTGTGAGATTACAGTTTCTATCACGCAGCGTTTTGTAATATGCACAGGCATGTTCCTCTGTGCGGCTGCAGCTGATGATGGTGATGGGGTCGGAAATGCCAGTGACACATAATGATATTGCTCTCTTATACCTGACTGAACTTGTCATCAGTTGCTTTTGTTGCACTGGGGAAAAAGTCGTCAGGTTTTTAACTGTGTGAGTGGAAGATGAAAGTTGTGTAACAGGGCTTTGTCATGGATTTTTCCTGTTAGCATTCAAAGATTGAGCAGCAGAATTATTAACAAACACACACACGATAGAGATGTTGTAATTGTCTCTTCTCGTAAAAAAGGAATTCATTGATTCTTTGAACTGTTCTGAAACATTTGCAGTGTTAATTAGAGTAAAACTGATTTTCTCCTTTTTTGGAGAAGCATTCGAATTGTCTTTTCTAAAGGAGGCGTCAGTGTTTGTACTGTGTCTTCTTTTTGACATATTAGTCAAACCTTGGCTGGATGTCTTCATCAGCCCCTCCTGAGCAGGACCCCTTCACTGTGACACAGGGGGATGAGAAAGCGTCTGTGTGGTAATGAGCTTACTCCGCCGGCTCCCCTGCCACAGATTCACTGGTGGCAACATCAGGTTTGCTGTCTTGATTCTCTGGCGACAAAAGAGGAAAGCGGTCCATGATGTTTAACCAGCTCCACCGGGGTCAAGAATGCAGCCCACTGGCGAGGGAACAAAATTCCTGACACAAGTGATCTCTCCTCCCTCCTTTTGAAGTGGGACCCGCCGAGATCTCAGAGCACGGCGGCTCCCCGACTCACAGGATCTCCCCTCGTATCCCAGACTGGCCTAACCTGGAGGGTCACCCCAAGTTTACTTTCTCAGAGACGCCGGCCCTGCCCAAAGAAACAGAATCTATGCAGCTTAAACTGTTGGCTGGGCACAAAAGGGGGGTCATCTCTTCCCTCCTCTTGTCTCTCTCTTGGTTCACAGTGCTGTTTGTTAATGACACAATAGACATGGAAAGACTTTGGTTTTTGTCTTGAAGAGGAAAAAAAAAAAACAAAGCACGTTTTCCTCGCGGCCCTGTAAACTGTCTGATTAAAAAGACTTTGAAACAGGTCTAAATTCTTAAAGGGATCAAACGTGTTGGAGCCTTTAACATTTACTCTTATTTCAAGGGAGAGAAAATTGAATTCCTAACTGGTCATGGTGAGAAAATATACAGGCAAATAAAATGCAATTAGCAAGTAGGTAAAAGCACAAATTAATTCAACTAAAAGTGGATCTATTAATCTTGTAAAACCTTTGCTTCTTTCCCAGGTACCTGGAGGAACAAACACAGTGTGTCAGCTGAGCGGACTCATACATCTCCTCATGTCTCTGTGCTGCCTGACACCAGCTCCAGAGGTCAGTTCACTTTTATTGGGTTAATATCTTTTAATAAGAGACATGTGCACCCTCCACTGCTGTGAGCTTTCAGCAGCCAAGCCCTGGGTCCTGTTTGTCTGCTGTCAATGATCATTGGAAACAAACAGGAAAAATCAATCAATCAATAATAAATGAATGAAGAAAATCAGCAAATGTCAATTTAATGAAGACACTAATTTGGTTTATTTTTCACCTGAAGTTTTCAAATACTAAATGAATGATTTTGTAAATTATTATCATTATTATTATTATTATTATTTTATTTTATTTTTTACAAATTTATGTGAAAATACTGCCATTTATAATTATCATGCATTTTTATTAGGGTGTACTGTTTTTAAAGTTATCTTAAAATTGCACGATTAGGCTTTTAAGTTTTATGAGTTTTTATTTTGAAAATCACCCTTGTTTGTAGTTTAGTGGTAGCCTCCGTTTTAAGCATGACAAATCAAATAATTCTGACATTTTCTAAATAAGATTTTCAGAGTGTAATGGACAATTTATGTAGGGGAAAAAACCATCTGACACTGTAATTATCCGACACATTTTAGGTCGCTGATGATAGAATTGAATTGTTCCATCAAGTGCATTGATTTATTTTCAAGCATCCTGTAAATCATCGCCGTTCATATGTGATGCTAAAGAACACGTGTTGATCATTTTCAGTCTATGATTATATTCAATTATTGGGTAATTCCAAAATAACAAAAACCTCCTTTCTCTCCCTGTTTTAACGTGAAACCAGTTGGCCTCCACATTAAAAACAATTCAACCATCCTCTCCTGGCTGCACTGCTGCTGACTGTGCCAGGGGGCGCTAATGGAGAGAACCTCCTCTCTGCTGTGGCCTCTGGTCTCATTAGAGATGTTTGAATGTGGCTCCAGCAGCTCTAGTTGAGCAGAGGAAAAATAAAGCTTAGGATAAAAACGAAATTAATAAAATGTAAAAGCTATTTTTTTTAAAGTTAAATTTTGCGTTGTTATAAAAAAAAAATAATTTCACTAGTTTCATTTTTTCATGTCCAAAAATAGCAAATATTAATGTACAGGCCTGGCAGTAATTTAAACTCAATTATGAAATTATTATAAAGGGTTATTATCTTAAATTGATTCGATTGATTGATTGAGGCCTGTTTACTCAGTCTGAACTAAAGTCTGCTTCTATTAATAACAGATTAAAACATATAGGCTTTTATAATTGCATGAACTCCTCCTGCCTATGAATGTGTTATCATGCGGACTCACTGCTCAGTTCATTTATAGCAATGCTCCTCACACAGGCCTTATAAAAACCTCTGGTATTCGGATTATCAGCCGCATGGGATCAAGCAATAAATGGGCCAGTGGGGTCCTGAATGGGTGCAGTGGCGTGAAGGGGAGTAATTACAGCTTCATATTAATTGTGGGTTTTTTTCCTCTTTCTGAGCACACACACACACACACACACACACACACACACACACTGACATCTAGGAGGGCCAAGTCTTTGTGCTGAACACTTGAAGTTTCAAAAACAAGGCCAATTGAAGCGGTGCAGCTCAAAGCCCGCACCATTGTAGGCGAACACATTGAGTTTTGATTGGGGACAATGGTGTTTCTCAAATTTCTTGCAGAAAGAAAGCCATACTCCATCTGTGATCTCAATGAGCGCCTATTCATGAGCTGCCTCCTTTTCTGCACCATTCGTGGGTGCAGAAAAGGAGGCAGATGTGGAGGGATAGAGCAGGGGAGAGTGCATTTTAATTGGCTGCAGTGTGTAGGTCTGTCTCCTCACACACAAACACACACACACACACACACACACACACACACACTGGTGTTATATGCCACTATAGGGCTTGCAGAAGGGAGAGCCCAATAATCTCGCCGTGTTGATGAACACTTGTAGCCCATTCATTAAACAAAGATAATCCCTGCCAACCTACCTCGGGGGCACAAAAACGGTATTTCTCTGTGTGTGTATGTGTGTGTGTGTGTGTGTGTGTGTCTGAGTGCTGGCCAACAGCTTTGGCAGAGAGGCACTCTTCAGATCTTTGAAATATTCATATGCATGGCAGGGTTATCCCCCATTTACAAATAAGTGTTATTCTAGCGGGTGAGGAGTGATGCTTGAGAGACCTCTCTCTCTCTCTCTCTCTCTCTCTCTCTCTCTCTCTCTCTCTCTCTCTCTCCCTCCCTCCCTCCCTCTTCCTCTCTAGTGTTTGCAGCACATGGCCTGAAATTTAGCTTATATGGCTGCTTGTCTTTTTGACTTTTGCCAGGCTGGAGTGGAGGCCAATCAGCAGAGGGTCTTTAGAGCTTAGTCTCCTGAAGTAACTAAGTACATTTACTCAAGTGCAGTTTGATTACTTTTGCTCAATATTTCCATTGTATGTGCCTTCTGACAGACTTTGCTTATTTTTTTATATAATATAAAACATGATGGATTGTCGTAGATCACTTGCCAGCAGTATATAAAGGAGTTAAAAAAGCTCACCCTGAACCAAAAACTACATTTAAATCACAATCCAGTAATATACTCTCAAATTATTCCTGAGTACTCACTTATTATATGTGATATTTTAAGTTCATTTTGCTGATATCACTTTTAGAATTTCACTTGAATTCTGAAAGAAGTGGAGAGTTTTTACTTTCTAGTATGAGATAAAGGAACGCACCATCCGTCATTTACTCTCATGCACTCCGAATGAGTGTAAATGTTGTATTTGCTGAGATGCCTTTATATTTTGACTTGAATTCTGAGTGTGTGATTTTGCACTTTTGAAGTTCCTTGTATTACTTAAGTAAAGGACCCTGAATGCATCATTTAATCTCATGCACTCAGAATTAGTATAAATGCGGATCATGACTAATTACAAACCTGATGTGCAATTATTAAAAACAGCTTGCACTATTTTTTTTTTTTTTTGCAGATTTTTTAATCTGTGCCACAGTCATAAACTTGCATCGCCTCCCGTGTCTCCTCTGTGACTGTGGCCTTGGAGGAATGCCTCCAGCCCTGCTCCACGTCCTGAGCTGGTGTGAAGTGGCAGGTTAACAGCCTCTTGTCTCTGAGCCCGGCTCTCCACGCTGCGCCCGTCAAGCGTGTAAATACTTGAGTGAAGAGAAAGAAAGAAAAAAAAAAGTGCGTCTCTTTTCTCCTCGGCTCTCTTGTCTAACTGCTACTCTAACCTCTGCCTCTGTGCGCCGGGGCCGGCTGCTGCAGCGGGAGAGCGCGGGAGGGGATCCGGGTCCAGCCGGGCTGCAGGCGGGGCGGCGGGGCGGCGGCGGTGGGAGAGGCCGCTCCAAAGCCGCACCGGGGTGCAGGGGCAGCGGAAACATGCTGCTACATATGTTGGGTCAAGCATGGCCTTTGTTGTGATCTTAAAAGGGTGTTAAAAACCCACTCGTCTGTAGCCTTCCTGAAAGAAATGAAAGCATGGCATGGCTTTTTTTTTCCATGCATAGGCCTAATGAAGTGGTTAGAAGAATGCTGCATTTTTCTAAGTGCTTCACAGTCACTTTTTTTAATTGGTGCAGCAGGAATAATAGTGAACGTAATCCCAGTCATAATGCATATTTCTGCAGGGGAAAAAAAATTCAACTTTCATTTAGGTGCAGGAAATGTAAAGTGAGACATGTTTGCACGCTTTTGGATGAAATTTTAACCATTTATATGGGGACAGAATTAATTAGCAAATCTCTTAATATTCACTCAAGTAGTTGTCCTTTAAATGCACTTTTGTCATCAGAGGGAATTTGCGATAAGAGTTGATGAGATCAAGTTTTCCTGCATTAACTTCCGGTGCTGTAATAAGGAGTTAAAATAGTTCCACTTAAACAAAACAAAACATTAAAATCATGCTTTAAATTTACTCTATTACAACATTCACACTATAATCTAAAAGTATACATCACTTGTGATATTTTAAGTGCATTTTGTTTATAATACTTATATAGATAATTTAACTTCTAATCGCAGGACGATGGAATGGAGAGTTTTTACTTTCTCGTATTAAGTAAAGGTCCCTGAACGCATCTTCCATCTTTTATTCTCATGCACTCAAAATTAGTGTAAATGCACATTTTGCTCATTTTATAATTTGGCTTGAATTCTGAATGCAGAATCTTGCAGAGAATTTTGCTTTTAATTAAGTGCTTATATTATTTTTCCATAATATTATAAAACATGGTGACAAATCAAAGCAGCCGTATATAAAGGATGACATTAAAATCATGCTTTCACTTTGCCATCACTGCATGAGTTCAAGTTTCCCTGCATGCACACCCAACATTTGCCTTTAACTCACAGCAGCCAGACTTCACTTCACTGACACTTGCAGGCTGTTTTAAATTTTTTTTCCAATCAATCTCTCTCCTCTGCTCTTCACTTTGCAACCATGCAGGACGCGCGCTTTTTTCCCCCAGCTCATCGCTCGTGCAGATAATTACTTTGAATGTCAAAAAGATGTAGTTTTAATATCGTCTCTATTAGCCTGTTGGCTGAGGTAATTAAGGTGCAGATGACAGCGGCGAGGGAAACAGATGGCATTTGCTTACAGTGATTCAGAAAGTAAACAATGAGCCTGGGAGGAGGAGGGGGGAGGAGGAGGTAGAGGAGGAGGAGGAGGGGAGGCAGACCCAGCAGCAGCAGCCATTTTTTCTTCATCATCATCACTTCTTCTTCTTCTTCTTCTTCACTAAGACCCTTGTCATCATCCTCCAGGGGACTGACAATTGTTGATCTCCACCAAGAGAGAAAAAAAACAACATCTATAACTTTTTAATCTGAATTGAAAAAAAAGGCAGCGCGGCTGATGATGATGAAGAACAGGTGAGGAAGCAGGTGGCTCGCGCTCAGTTGCCCTTTCGGTCCACAAAATCTGCGGAAGCGTGGCTGAATTCTGGTTGGTGGGTTTATGAGAGAACCGCTCAGTTTATACTTGATGATAAACTTAATGATCAGAGGGAGGAGGTGATTCTTAAATCCCGCTGTTTTTAATTTAGTTTCTGAGAAAAAAAAAAGAAGAAAGAAGAAAAAAAAGAGAAATTTAAGATGAGACAGACAGAAAACGATTTCTTCGTTCTTCCGTCGCGCACAGACAAACTCTCAACATTAAAATAGATAAACCATGAGTTTTTGTTTTTAATATTATGTCCGAAAAATGGCGATTAATTTAAGCTGAAGACGGCAAAAGATAACTTACCTTAGACTATGATAATAATAATAATAAAAAGTAATAATGATGTCAATTTTCTTATTGCTTTTATATTTTTTTTATTAAATTATAGCGTATCTCTATTTGATAATAAATATCCGTATAATTATAGCAACGTGTTATAAAAATAACAAACAATTAGGCCTTATTTTCCAGAATTCTACACATTAAAAAAATGTTTTGTCAAATAATAATTCAAGAATTAAAAATGTGATTTAAAAAAAAATTACATTTCTATAATCAATTTATAAATTTGATGCACAATAGCGGAAAAATAAATTGTTTTAAATCTGGTTTCCTGTGTTAGATTCATGAGAGGAAAAGATTAAAAAATGAGCAACATTTTTTAAAATATATATTTTCAATATCTGTCAAAGAAAATTGTTGTTATGGATCAGTCTCATGTGAGATGTTGTCACGTTATATTTAAAATAAACGAAATAAAGACACAGAAGCGACACAGACAGTTTGATCCGTGATGATTTTTAAAACAATAATATAACTTTGAACAGGCCTATAATGTAACAAAGCGTGATGTTGTAATGTTAGTCATTTTTTTCTTTTAAATATACATAATAAAACAAATATTCAACCTGTTATATAAAAGAAAAATTTCGCTGCACGAGACGAGTTTCAGGTTTCAACTCTCTGTCGTTTTCCTTCAACACTGAATACTCAACATGAACATCAATAACTTCAACTGTCTGCGGTCAATACACCTCTGCAAACACACTCTTCTTTTCTGACACATCCAACTTTCTTTTCCCTTTGTTTTTGAATCAATAAAATAAACGATACTCACCTCCCGGGCTGCTGAGATTAAAGTCAGGCATCATCTTTATTTTGAGGACATCTTAAATCTACTGTCACGTCTCCAAATGATAAACAACATTTCAGGACAAACAGCAGAAATTATTGATATGAATGAAAATGTTCCTTCATTTTTTTAGGCCTATTATTGAACTCTAAGTGTCATTTTCAGTTGCAGCTGCATAAATGAGCATTGTTTTAAATCTATAAAAGTCTTTTTTTAGGGGGGGAACTACACAGCATCGATTTTTTCCGGGAACTCCCTTCACATTCTTAACACTTGATATTTGGAATAAGAGCTCAGGTGGACACAGTTGAAAAAAAAGAGGCAGGCCAATCAGATCGCTCCTTCCCCCTTTGGCCAATGACAGGCGCCACATTGTTGTCAAATTTGTCTAATGAAAACGCAGCAGCAACAATAGAGAGAGAGGGGGAGAGAGGATCTGTATCCACTGACGATCTCTGGAGGAAGTTAGTGTCTCCGGCTGCTGCGGTAACAAGCTCGGCTCCTCCCGGACAGCTCGAGCTCTCTGCCGGGGAGGAACAGCGCTCCTCTCCGCTCCTGCTCCTCTTTGGATTTAAAGTGCATTTTTGCTTCCTTTTATATTTTTTGCGATCATATATTATTTTTTTTCACCTGTTGCTGAGATGAGAACAGCTGAGCAGGTGTGAAAGCCTCAGATAGAGACCAGAGAAGAAAAGAGTTAGTTAGATTTTAGTGGCACATCTTCAAGGCTGATGGATCTGAGACCGGAGCTCCCCACCGTCTCCTCCGCCTCGCAGGTCCACCCGGCGGCGGCGGCTGCGGCTGCTGCCTCCATCCCGGTGTCCATGGCCGGCAACCTGCTGCGCGGGCCCCCGCTGCTCCTGCGCGCCGCCGACAAGTACCCGCGCACCCCGAAGTGCGCCCGCTGCAGGAACCACGGCGTGGTGTCGGCGCTCAAGGGCCACAAGCGCTACTGCCGCTGGAAGGACTGCATGTGCGCCAAGTGCACCCTGATCGCAGAGAGGCAGCGGGTGATGGCGGCGCAGGTGGCGCTGAGGAGGCAGCAGGCGCAGGAGGAGAACGAGGCCCGAGAGCTGCAGCTGCTGTACGGCACCGCGGAGGGTCTGGCCCTGGCCGCCGCCAACGGCATCATCCCGCCCAGACCCAACTACGAGGTGTTCGGCTCCGTCAGCAGCGAGAGCAACTCAGGTGAGAGGAGCTGCCTCAGGTGTGGTTCAGAGGAGGGGGGCAGAGGCTGCAGGTGCAACATCAGCTTTGGAACAAGTGCAATTAATGGTTGAAGAAGTGTGAAGTTAAAATGGGCAAAATCAGGCTTAAATATTGTGAATGAATCTGCACATTTATATCAAACTTACAGGCCTGTTTTGGTGAGCTCCACCTGCCTTTACGCACAGATACATGGCTGATTTCTGGATGCATGTACTATTGAAATTGTTGCATTTATCAGGTGTTTTATGTTGACACATGTTTATATGTTACTTGGTTTAAGGCCTCTATGATCCAGTTTTCTCTCCTCACTTTGAACCTTTGCTGCTCATTAATTCACTCCATCAACCTCACTGCAACATTCAGCTGCCGTGTTCGTCTCCATCTGACGCCCTGTGATGTTCTCATCGCCTCCACAGATTCAAGCATCCAGAAGTACGAGCTCTTCCCCAAGAACCAGCTGTCCGGATCCGCCACCCCGCAGCAGACCGCGGGCAAGTCGGCCTCCACCGAGAGCGACTCGGCCCCGGGCATCTCCTCTCCGGACCCCCGGCACGGAGGCTCCGGCTCTGAGAACGGAGACAGCGAGTCCTTCATCAGCTCCCCGGTGTCCAAGCCTCTGAAGGACGGAGGGGAGACTCCGGGCTCCGTCAGCTCTCTGGGCTCTGACTCCGGCTCCGACACCGACAAAGACGAGCAGGAGCCCTCCCCGTCCTCCGCGCCCTCCTCCCGCCACATGAACGCCATCGACATCCTGACCCGGGTCTTCCCGAGCCACAAGCGCAGCGTTCTGGAGCTGGTGCTGCAGGGCTGCGGCAAGGACGTGGTGCAGGCCATCGAGCAGATCCTCAACAACAGCGGCGCGCAGGGCTCCGCCAAGGCCGCCGGGCCGGAGGAGACGTGGACGGCGGAGAGGATGCTGCAGCAGCCTCCGCCCTCCTCCACCTCCACCACCACCGCCGCCCCGACCAGGCCCATGCTGCCCGGTGCCATGACGCTCAGCAACCGCTCCGCCTTCTCGCCTCTGCAGCCCAACGCCCCGCACTTCGGCGCCGACCCCAGCGCGTATCCTCTGGGCACCCACCTGGGACTGAACCCGCTGCGGCTCGCCTACTCCGCGCACAGCCGGGGACTGGCTTTCATGACGCCCTACTCCACCACCGGCCTGATGCCCACCCTGGGCTTCAGACCCCCGATGGACTACGCCTTTAGCGACCTGATCAGAGACAGGACAATGTTACACAAGGAGCAGGGCTACACCGGGGGCCTGTACGGGCCCCTGGTCAACAACACGCCGGAGAAGCAGTGAGGAGGGTCGGACTGAGCTCACACACATACACACACACGCACACACACACATACACACACTCCTGCGATGTGTTTGCAGCCACAAGTGTTGAATAATCTGGAGAAAATGTGTCATGTGTTTTGGCTACAGTCTGCTGTACATAATAGGATTATCTGGCTTGTAGTCAAAAAGTCTGAGGGGAGGAAGAGGGGGAAAAAAAATCACTTATGCGTAATTTTCAAAAATAATTTTATATGTTTGAGTACAACCCCCAACACACACACACACACACACACACACACACACACACACACACACACGAACCTGATTTCTCCCCATCCATGAAATAAAGTGAAGATATTTATAGATTCCAAAAACAAGCTGGAAAAAGTTTCAAAATAAAAGCCAGCTGCACACATAAAAAGCTGAAACATATATGTGCTTTTATTGCTGATTTTTTTTTTCAAATGTGCAGGATTTAAAATAAATGATTTATCAATATGAGATTTTGGTTGGTGAAACGGAAGTGCGCATACTTTTCAAAATCAAACTTTAAATATGCATTTTTCTCACACACGGAAGATTAAAATGAGGCAAAAAAATTAAGTTATTATAACATGTAGCTTACAGATGTTAACACTATTTCCTGATGTAAAACTAATGATGTGTAAATGCCATCCTCCTTTTCCCCCCACCTCTTATGTATTATTTCACTTATCTCACCTCTTATTTTTGTTTTAGTTCCAGCTGCCTGTATTATAAACTGCATTTGGTAATATGCTATGTTATATTTGACTTTTCATTTATCTCCAATATTTTGTGACAAAAGTGCTGGATCAAGTCAGTTCCTCTTCAAATGTTACAAGCTGTGCTGTCACATTGTATGAATATGCTGGAAATAAATGTTATTTTAAAGGAAGTTATGAACTGAGACTGATTGTGACACGCTTTATTTTGAAAATGGCGCATCAGAAAATCAAGGAGCGTCTCGATGCCTGAGCTGAAAACCTGAAAAATGAATCAGGTATTTGGTAAAACACTTTCTGCACCTGAACACCAGAATCTCTTCAGTCAGTAAATCAAACCTACAAATGCAGCTGCTGCCAGAAGTTCACAAACAAATCATGCAAACTGCAGACAGATAATAAAAAAGAATTTTGCGTCTAAAATAAGAAAAATTAGATGCACATTTTTTTGCACATTCATTCAGAATTTAAAGTAAATAAAATAGAATCTGCACAATCTAAATAAAGTAGACAAACATGAAACTTGCTGATATATTGTGAATCTGATTGACGCACCAAATTTCTTAAAGTTTGTGTTTTTTTTGGACACTAAAATCATTCTTTAAAAACAGACAGAGAGAGGATGGCTTTAAATTATTTCTTTTTATCATCTTCCTCTTCCGCAGAAGTAACATGCTTGATGTTACACATACAGTTATAATGGTTGTAAATAGCGACTGTGACAAGAAGGAGACATAAAATATCGACTTTTATTTATATAGATTTATATACATTTTTCACTTTTCTTAGCAGCCAGCGGTGTGTGAGCTGATGGACATCTGAATGCCTTTTAGCTTGTACATCCTTTTTTCATTAAACCCAGTTATTAGATCAACTGTAAATTACTGGATAAAATAAACCAACCTACTTATAAAGGAGCTGATTGTACAAATAAAATACAACAAATCAAATACAATAGCTAACACTCTAATGACAGACATGTTAAAAAACAAAGACACAAGTTAAAAGATGTAAAGTTTTTATGGACTCTTACATTAATATCAGTGTAACAAAATTAATTAGCTGTGGAAATCAAACCAATTTGCAACTAATGATTTATTTATTTTCACACAATCAAATCTAAAATGTGCACACCTATAGTCAGATCATGCAGGTTTATAATAGAAGATCTGAATATCAGATATATCCTATATGAATCCTTACTCCGATAAAGATATCATTACTGTGTTAATCCTGATTGGACGAAATGGTTTTGTTGCTGGTTTTACTAGTTCACACATGAAGCAGTGGGTTGAGCCTCTGCCAACACTTTCCTCCTCCAGCCACTCAGAGATTATTTCACTGCAGCCAGAGAAAGGTAACTATTTCCAAAGAACAGTGCTGCCACCTGCTGGTCATACAGCGTCAGTACAGGCACGTTTTCCAGCAGATGTTGCCTCCCAACTTCAATTAAATGCTGATTGGTTCAGTGCTAGAAGCAGATTTGAACTGAATCAGCTGTGCAACAAGAAGAATGAAGCACAAACCTGCAGGAGAGGTGAAGCAGCTCACAAACACACAGTGACACAAGAGCTCAGTCTGCAAATATTATTTTCATAATAGTTCATAACAGTTTCTATGTAACACACATTCAGCTAATCTGTGTGAACACGTTCATGCATGAAATGTTTTCCTCAGCAAACATGAGTAACATTATTGTTGTGAGATGTTGGACTGCATCTTAAATATCACATCTCTTAAGCTCCATCATGTCTTTACAAATCATGTCAGTGATGTAATATTCATGGTCCTGCTATGGTCCAGGGTCTGTAAACATCCATCAGAACCAGACCATTTCAAACAGCCCAAGAAATGATCACAGCCCCACACTGATGGTCAGGCTGCTTATGTGGAGGATGCTGACTCCCCTCATGTTCAGCCCGTTGTGTGTGACACAGACAGTACCACTAGATGACAGTCTTGTCTAACAAATAAGAATCTGCAAGATAGCTATTAAAACGCTGCACATGACAGACACCTGTGAGACCCAGTGAGCTGCAGAGGAACGAGACAGATGTATGCACTGATGAGTAATTGCTGCATACTTGGGAAACACATTTAAACTCCCAGTCTGAACCTTCATCTGCACAGGTTATGTATTTTGTTTAAAACACACCCTGAATTTCACTTTTGTTCTAATTAAATTAAGTGGACAAAAGCCTGATAAACATAACCACATTTTATTTGTGTGTGTACACACAAATGATAGACAACATGGAAGAACTGTGGGTGCAGGTTTGTGTGAATCCTCCAGCCAGGTGGTGTGTGTGTGTGTGTGTGTGTGTGTGTGTGTGTGTGTGTGTGTGTAAACATATATTATATCTTCAGGCTTGGCTTGTGATTTGCAGGTTACACTCCAGAGACTGACCTCTGCTGGCCACTTGTGTGTAGTGCACCGAGTAACAGCATTGACTGCCAAACCTGAACAGGATTAGTCTAATTAGGCAGATTCACCAGTGTTGGCCTCTTCTGCTCATTTCCTTACATTAGTGTGAGGTTTCCAACAATAGGTGGCAACACTAAAGACAAACCCTGGATTATATTACATGTGCCTGCATATTCGGAGATGCTGGCTGAACTTTGTGAGTAATGCCATCATCCACAACCTTTTGTATTTTTACTGATCCTTGACCCCTGTGGCCCCTGTGTGTGTGTGTGTGTCAGCTAAAGGAGTAGATTGTGAGAAAGAAGAGAAGGGGGCATCAGTTCGGAGAGTCGTGCCGGTCTGCTGCAGCGAAAGCACAACTATGTTTTCCATGCTTCTTTCTCTCTGTTCACTAATGAATAATTAGACACTGGCAGATAAATGGCCACAGGCTCCCAGAGCGGTGCAGAGAGAAAGAGAGAGAGAGAGAGAGAGAGAGAGAGAGAGAAATCCATTTAGGTTATTACTCCATACATAAAACCCATTTTCATTTTCAGAGCCGCTGTTTGGTTTACTGTCAGAATAACAAATAGATAACGGCAAAACAAACCAACATCGTGACAAAAACAATTGTGCACGTTCTGCACTGAATTTAGAGTCTTGACTCTTACAGCCCAGTACGCTCACGGTAAAACAGATAAATAAATAAAGAAAATGAATAAATGCTGTCTTGTTGGGCTGCATTATACACTCAGACATTTTACAGCTTTGCCAACAATAGTGTCTCAATAATAAAGTCACGAGTGTTAAAATAAAGACAAAGTGTTGCCATAAACAGGAGCTGAACTCACTGACACTAACTGCTGCTGGCTCATATTATAAGACAGCAGCCAGTGTGATTAAATGGTTCATACTCAAAACAACATTTCTTGTTATGAAATTAACACAAGCAAAGTGACAAATGAACCTCTGGGGGCCCCTGGGGGTCTGGGGGCCCAGTGCAGTCTCCCACTGTAAGCAAACAGTTTTGATATTGTGGTGTTTCCCACTCAAGCGTTTGAAGAAGTGTGACTAAGGGAATGAAGGGAGATAAAAGCACAGTGTGTGTGTGTGTGTGTGTGAGAGAGAGAGAGTGTGAGCAGTCAGGTGAGGAGTATCGAACGTGGCCTCCTCGCTGTATGCGTTAATAACAAAACACCCTTGGATGGTATTGATTCGGGAATCTCATTCCCATCTGTCCTTCGAAGGGTCTCTTCATCATTCTGGCCCAGCAGCGCCCTTCACCACCCTCAACCCTCCACACACTGGCCTCTCTCCTTTCTCCTGAACCTTCCTTCCATCATACGTGACATCCCTTTCACATCAAAGCAACTATTGGACAATATTGGAGAAAAAAAAATCTCTCTGTTTTGTCGTGGTATTACAGCTCATGATCAGGGTTTCTGCAGGTTTAAGGATAGTTTCAATATATTTGGCACATATCTACAACTAACAAGTCCATTATTCTATTTCATGTTATTGTAAAATGTATGTTAATGTAAAAATGTATGTCTGCAGCTAACTTGTGATGTTGTATGACGGTTGTGAGAGGAGGCAGAAGAAGGAAACCTGTCCACCATTTCAAACCTAATAAGGATGCAGTCGGCAGCTGTGAAGGAATTCCAGGTAGGCAAATGGTGCTCAGCCAGCAGTTTCTTAAATCTGGCACACCTGAGGCGATGAATGACACCCCATAATCTGCAGCACCGAGTGTTGACACAGGTCGAAACTGGAACTGATTCAGTCACGCTAAATTGTGGCCAAATCAGGTGGACATTCATGGGCGAGAACTGTGGTTGGATAAACCTGCTTAGTAGTCCTGGGGCAAATGTGTCATAGGGCCTCTTCTTGCCATCACATCATTTTGGCCAGAGACGCAGTATTCCTACACAGAGATACTACCTGGTCGACTTTTGGGATAATCTGTTAAACACAACTTTATTTAACTTTGTGCATCATTTGAGCACAACATAAAGTAAAAATTTTAAGTTTTTAATAACTAGATTTGGGCAAAGGATCTTCTCTAGAGGATTACATAATAACATGGCACCCAATTGATTTACTTTAGGGATGGAAACTCTCAAACAAATGAGCAAAAGCCAAAGAACCTGCTACAGCTGTCCCCTATGCCTGGTTGCTGATCCAGCCTTTGCCAGAACCGGCTCACATTTGATCTACAGATGCCAGGACACATCCGAGAGAGTCGACACACAGCTGCCGTTGGCTCGACTTGGCTGGAAAAAACTGGTGCATCGCTTTTAAAACCAGAAAGCAAACACAGCAGTTCGATAAAAGCTTTTTCATATATAACCAAATTGGACCCTTTGCGAAACTTGTGTAACCCACCTCGGCCCCATTATTAGCTCAGCAGACTGTAAAGCGGTGAAAATGAATAATATACTAATGTTAACAGGCATAAAGAGAGAGCAGCAGCAGTTGCCAGCGAGTTATCTGTACCCTGCAAGTATCCAGATGGCCTGTGTGTATTTATAGTGTGTTGGTTAAATCTGCTGCTGTTGGATCCACAAACGCCACGGGCTCCTTCTTTCTGTGTGGCAATTAAACAGCACACAGCTGATGTTGGATGAAAAACACATATCTACAAAATGTTTTAAAAGAGCAAAGAGGAATGCTCGTTTCCTGAGAAACCGACAGGAGGGGAGTGTTCACAGTCCCCGGCGGTTCTAAAATCGAAGAATGACCGTGTCAGATTGGACGTGAAGAGGAGCGATACTGCAGCCACCAGGTTTTAATTTCTCCAATGACAGCAGAGATAATTAAGTAGCAGGTGTGTACAGTGAAATTGGGGAACATGCGTGCACGAGTTTGGCACGGTGCTCACCGAGAAGCTTCCTATGAGTTTTTTTTTTTTGAGGAAAAATGGACGTCAAGCTGTGCCGACGCAGCGTGAGCACACTTAATCTCCTCAAGTGGAGAGTGTCAGTCAACACGGCTGGGGCAGATAAGGTGTGCTGGAATCTGTGTGTGTGTTTGCATTGGTTTTCTTCTGATTTCTGTGTGTGTACAGTATGTGTGTGTGTGTGTGTGTGTGTGTGTGTGTGCATAAAATCCTACAGGAGATGTAGCATGTCTGTCTTGTCAAGCATGATGAGCTCCCAAGATTTCACTGTCATAGTAAACCTCAAAACACACACACACACACACACACACACACACACACACACACACACACACACACACACACACACACACACACACACACTAACTGTCATGCCACACACCATTGTTGAAGTGTAAAATGCTAAATTTAGAGACTTTCTCCAGGAATTGTTTGATCCCCTCTCCTACACACAAAGCCCACAATTTTAATGCTTCTCTTTCTTCTTATATTTGTTGTTGTCTGCCAAGTATTAGCGGATCATGTGTGTGTGTGTGTGTGTGTGTCTCCGCAGCTTCTCACTATGTTTTCAGCACCATTCGACTGACTGACAGAAGTAGGTCTGCGAGGAAACAGCTCTTCCCGCTCTGGCTCTTTTCCTGGTGAGATCTCCTCCCCAACATCTTCCCCACAATCACGTTTCCCCACTCCTCTTCCTCTCCGTCCGTCTGTACATCTCCTCACTTTGCCATTTGCAATGTGTTATTTGTCGCTCTTTTTTTCCCCCATTACTTTCTGTTTCCACCCGTTTATCCTTCTGCAATTCTGCCTTTTTTTTTTTTTTAAACTTACAGTGTTTTCAGCCTCCCTGCTCGGAGTGAGAGTCATCAAATGAAGATTAAAGATGCTTCTGTTTCCACTGACACACACACACACACACACACACACACACTCATATGCACATACACACACGGATGGGAACACACACACAGTCAGGCACTGGGCGCACACAGAGAGACACACATGCATGGTGAAGTACACATGCAAAAACTTTCATGCACACACACACACACACACACACACACTCACTCCCCTCGGGAAACCTTACACAGTTACGGCTAGAATGGGATTCATTCTCAGCCTTCAACAACTCATTAACTGCATATTGCAAATCGTACGTTTCAGCAGAAAGCATTGATGAGGAACAGCGAGAACTGGGGCTTTGGGAGAGGCCGGCATCATTTTAACGTGTGTTCAGAATTCATTAGCATATCACATATACTACACTGTATGTATATTACACATGGAGGGGATGGGGAGGAATGGCAGTTTTCCAGTCACAGTCACCGTATAGAAAGACCTGCAGGTCAGATATTTGCAAATGTTTAGTCTGTTTTTTAATCTGCGTGAAATCCAAGGTAGGTCGACGTTGGCATATCAGGATGAGCTGTTAAATACAAATACATGCAGCATTTTATAAACAAACATATAGGGAAGAAATACACATAGAATTTCATGTAGTTGTTGATGCTTTCTGGTGCTGATTTGCCACCAAACACACTGATCCAACAACCATCATGTAAAATACTAAAATCATTTCATAACTACTTTGTCTCATACTACATATTTAAATATTTTCTGACGTATGTTTTATCATTCAGTTGCCCTCAGCTTTGCACAACAAACACTAGATAAAGCTGAGTATATCTCTGTATGTTTCCGATGTTGTGTGAGAGGTTTGCAGTTTCCTAATCACTTTGATTGCGGAGAGAAGTTTGTGGTTTTGCGAGAGCGGTGCAGAGGTACAGCTGCAGCAGGCTTCAGCTGATACGTGATCAGCTCATTAAAGTTTCATTGGCTCTTTGTTTCCCATTTGGGTTATCCTTCACAGACCAGGTACTCTCGCTCACAGGAGCTCAGCCGGTGCCCACGCATCTGTGTGTTTGTGTGTGTCAGGGTGGAGAAGACGTGCTCGCCTCTCATGACACACCTTCCTCGGTTGAGCTGTGAAAGAGAACAGAAATGTTGTCTCTCGTGTGGTCTGCTGACTCTTTTCTGCGTCTTGCCCACCCACCAAACACCCCACATGCATGTTTAAATAGTCCCAGTGTTTTGCAATGTGAGACACACACACGCACACACACACACACACACACACACACACACACACACACACACACACACACACACACACACACACACACACACACACACACACTGCACTGATGAGTCACTCAGACTCAAATTAGCACATCCTTTCTTACTGGTGTTTTAATTGAAGATGGGAGATGGGATAGGTTAACAGCGTTGTTAGAGCAGCTTGGTGGAGCAGGACAGTGGGTTCGTTCTCCACCAAAGAATTAATGTTGTACGGCTCAGGGGGACCAGGAAGTGATAGCGTTCATTAGTACCTGTAACACCCACTCAGTGTCAGGCTGTCGGACCTGGCTGGACCTTGAAGGTTGCACCAGGGATTTACTTTCGTTTATAATGTAGATCGAGGTACAGGAAGGTTGTTCTTTGAGAGGAGTGGAAATATGAAACACACTCATCTAGATTATCAGAGGCCTTTTTTTTTTACTAGTTCAGACTGAACTACTGAATGGACTGCCTGACATCCATGATCCTCAGAGGATGTATCTCTCTTTCAAGATTCAAGAAGTTTTATACAACGTATACAATAGAATGAAATTCTTGTTTTGTCCGTTCCCTTCACAACAGTACAAAAATAGAATAACGGTAATAAAAATAGCTTTATTTCACTATATCACTTTGGTGAGCCCCTGACTTGTCCTCAAGCACCAGCATGAGGTTGATAATTTTTTGTGAAATATCTTGACAACTATTGGATGGATAGCCATGAAATTCCAGGGTGTCATGATAATGAATCTTTGAGTTTAGTGATCTCCTAACTTAAGATCAAAGTTTTCATTTATCCTTTGAAAGATCTCAATATTTACAAGATATTGCAGACATTCATGGTCCCCAGAGGATGTGTCCCAGTGACTTTGGAGTCCCCTCGACTGTTCAGCGTCACCATGAGATTGACATTTGTATTTTTTAGTGAAAAGTTTGAAACAACTGTTGGACGATTATGAAATGTAGAGGTTAATCCTGTCACTCTGCATATAGCGCCATCATCAGGCTCAGTTCATGGCTTCATTGTTAGCATGTAGCTCCCTGTTACACTGAAGCACACCTGCAGACTCGTCGTCTTGTTAATGTATGAGAATCATGACAGCGTTTACCAGAGAACAACGAGCTTCTGACTGAGCGAATACTCTCCCCGGGTTACAAATGAGGCAACTTGTTTTCTGCCAAATTGGCAAAAAGCGAAACAAAATGTATGGATCTGTTTTCATAATTACCACAGGGATGAAAGAAAACAAAAACAGTTTTAGTCACGACGGCTGGATGAGCTTCTTTCAGAGCTGCTATCACATGGCACATACCTGCTTAGGTAATAGTGTGATCAAATTAGGGCGTCGGAAAAGTCTTGGCAAGCTCGACACACCATTCTCCAGTGTATTCATTTATCGAGCCAAGAGTTATTTTTCCGCGGCAGGTGTTACTAGGTAGATCATTATCAAAGTGGCGACATCCGCCTCTGACGCATAAACGCTCAAACGGATGTCAAGTGCAGCACAGACGCTGAGGGTAGGCGTCGTTGGTGCCGGTCCTTCAGGATTAGAGAGGGAAAAAAACAAACTTCATGCACACGCCACACATACTACAGACACACACCAACGCCGAGTGGAAGAAGAGGAGTGATAAATTATGTTGTTTTGGTCTGTGGATCTTTGTAAATTGAATTGAGAAAAGTGAAGCGAGCGGGAGAAGTGAGACGAAGACAGAGAGGACGAGATGAAGAGAAGAAAAGGAGGGAAACTGGGTCAGGCAGGAGAGTGGGAAGGTGGGGCAGAGGGGAGGACTGGACTGTAGAAACATTATTGACACCCCCCCTTCCTCCCTCCTCCTAGCCCCCCCTCAAGCGTCTACCCCCAGTCTCTGACCAGCAATTACACCTCTCCAAATTATGATCTATACCGGCAGAGTGGACCTGACCACGGATGGAGATAGATGGAGATAGATTGAACTCTATCTCCTCCCTCTCCCCTCTCCTCCTCTCAAGCCCCCTCTCTCGCTCTCTCTCTCTCAGGTTTGCCGATGGAGACAGATGGCGCGGGGCCCCTGGCCTCGGCCCCTGCAGATTGATTATTGATCAGGAGGACAGAGATGGATCGAGGGGTGGAGAGGACACCGAGCGACGGGGAGAGGGCCGCGGAGGAGGCGGCGAGGTGGAGGTGGAGAAGTGGGAGGATTTCAAGGAATTTATGTTTTTAAGAGTGAGGGCAGGATGTGGTGAGGAGAGAGAGAGAGTTGAGGAGGAGGAGGGCGAGGCAAAGGTTTTCTTTAGCTCAGCCATCACCTTGAGAGGGAGCTATTGACTAAGCTCCGGATTTATAGCCAAAATCTAAAGTGTTTTGGATTCTGTTCAGGATTTCCAAGTTATAGCTCATTCTTTGTCAATGAAAGTCCCACGCTTACTTTAAATTGATGCTAATCATTGCTACGGGTGCACAAGCTGCATATCTAAAAAGCAAACTGTTTATGAACGAAGGAAAATAAGTTTACGCCGAGGCTCGGGGGAGGGGGAGGCGGGGGGATGTGAGTCGGGTTTAAGGGATCACGGGATTCATTTTGCAGATAAAGAACCATCTTAACTTTCATTTCTGTGGCGTGAATGAAAAGTGTACGGCATCAAAGTCACACTCCGAATATCTTTTTAACATTGTCTACTTATCTCCTGTGAGAGTGTAGGCTGGTTGTGTGTGAGTGGCTGCCCTTGTGTTTGTGGGATGAGCGTGCTGATGTGTTGGGAAGGTGAGGCCGACTCCCCTTGCCAGACAGATGGCTATCAGCAAGGCTCCAGTGAGTGAGTGCTGCTTTACAGCGGAGCCAAGAAGTTAAGCTGCAATCTTCACTGTCTCTCTTATTTTTTTCCCCCTCAGTCGCTGTACCTTTCATCTCCTCTGTGTGCATGTGTGTGTGTGTGTGCTCATTTACTCCCCTTGCAGTATGTGTGAATATCAGTGTGCGTGATAAAGGAACAGAAGGAGCCCGTTGGCTGCTGCGTGTGAGTGTGCTGGAGGCAGATACTGCAGGAAATAAACGACATGCAGGCAGCTGCCCAGCTCAGAGTTTACACTGGGTGCCATCACTGATGGCAATTTCTGACTGTGTGTCCTCCCAAAGTCATTATTTAACTTAAAGCGATTATATTCATCTTTCAACAATTACCAGAGTGCACACAAACACCACAGAAACACATCATTTTACATACACAATCCCTGATTCCTCTCTCTCTCTTCTTCTATTTTCTTCTTCTCTCTTGATTTTCAAGGCGGTTCCAACACATCCATATGTACTGCGGCCCCCAGGCTGAGTGGGAGTAGCGTCCCAGGAGGAAGCATCTTCGTGGGCTTCAGGGAGTGGGAGGACTGGATGGATGCAGGATGGAGCGCTGGGTGGCTCAGTTTGCCCCTGGAGGTTTTATTTAGCCACTTGCAGCCTAAAGGCAAATCTCTAAATTAGGAATTGCACACGTATGTACATGCCTATTTTGGGGTTTTGACGAGTGAACACATACAGTGCCTGCAGGAAGCTTTTTCTAATGTCAAAACATTTCCTTAAAGCTGCTATATGCACTACTTACTTACTGATTGATCAAATGGTTATGTGTAAGTTGAAAAGGTTTAATCTTGGTGATGAACCCACAGGGTACTATAATCTAACACTGCAGCTCCCTTCAGCTCATTGGAGCATTTTAGCATCTTTCAGCTCATTGTTTTGGTTTTCTGGCAAGTTAGTGTCACTATTCACACTGAATGCCACCATACCATAAACGGCAGACAGACCCAGTTAGCGACCAGCTGGTGAACATGATGGAGTATTTAGCAGCTAAAGGAGCCAGGTGGCTGGTGGGTAAAAACTGGACTTTTGTTCATCAGGAGCTCAGAAACACGACTCCAAATGATGCTGATGTTGCTTTGTGTCCGTTGTTTCTACTGACCCCAAGTGGCCAGAACAATCTTTTATATCAAGTTTAGAGGCTAGTTTGAACTGATGAGAAAGAAAGTTGCATGACTCCAAGATGATAACAATTAATGCATATTGTTTTAACTCTCAGTATGGCACCGGATGCAGGGTTGTGTCACCGGTGCAAACTGTCGCACGGACATAAACTCAACATACAACTGTTTCATGGGAGCGTGTAATGTGAGTGCATTGTTGCTGAAACGACATATCTGCATTCATATAATATTTATTATATAATTTTTGCACTTATGCACAGCCCATGAAACACAAGCTGGTGGACCAGCTCTTTACGATTTAGCTGGAGTGTGTAATACATCCTGACGTTTAGCAAGTTAGTGTTTACAGCGTTAAAAGGCTGCTTTCAGCCACATTACACATGCACATCTCCAGGATTGGCTGCGTGGCTGTGGGGTTAATGAAGGTTCTCTCCGCTGTGCCACAGAGGAGAATTATCTAGTGAAGCGGGAGATGGCTGGCTCTCTTTCTGAGTGTCAACAAACAGTGGGGGAGTCCTCCGTAAACGACAAGATGTAGCTGGCCATATTTAGCTGTATTATGCTGCCGTCTCACCAGTATTTGGTGAAAATCACTGTAATCAGTCTTGCCGCACGAGCACATGAGTGCAGAGAATGAGAGCGCACATTCATCCGTGGAAGAGTTTCACCAGGAAATAGACACACACCGACAAACATGTGCAAACATACTCATAAATGCATACAAATAACTTTAGCTGGCCGGCTTATGAAAAAGTTCCCCCATCCCTCAGATCACAGCTGGGGGTGCGTAGATTCTCTGTGAGTCACTGCAGTCAATGAAGGATGGAGGGAAATTGTGCAAATTAGGTGAAGAGAAGAAGAGGATGAGAAAGTGCGCTGCAGAATACGAGTATAAAAGAAGTGTGAAATATCCTCAAGGCCTCCTGGTGTATCAAAGAGCACGACCAGCTGTGTGTTTACCAGCTTACCAGCATCAGCAACACACACACACACACACATGCAAAGCCCTTAGATAATCGCTGAGGAAATCTCTCTTCCGACTTCCATTTTAAAACTGAGTGACTTTCTGTTGCTTTAAATGTATGTTGAGATGGAATCATTTCCATGGCAAGATATTCAGGAATATGTGGAGAGACACTGCGAGAGGGAGGACGCTCTTCCAAGGCTGTTTATATATATGTGTGTGTGTGTGTGTGTGTGTGTACATGTGCATGCATCAAAAGAGTTTGGTGTTAAAGAAATGTTTTATTCACTTTTCCCCCTCCTGGTGTTTCTTTCCGAGAAACAGATATTTCTGTTTACTGAGTGACAACAAGCCTGACCTGAATGAGACGAACAGAGAGAGAGACAGAGATAGAGAGAGAGAGGCATGGTAAACATTTAAAGCCAAGCACATAATGATAGACAACATGGAAGAACTGTGGGTGCAGGTTTGTGTGAATCCTCCAGCCAGGTGGTGTGTGTGTGTGTGTGTGTATAAAACTGTTGTTGTGGATCTGAAGTGACAGATCCCTTTTAAGTCCTTGCAGGGGGTGCAAAGTGTAGGTTGTACAGTTGTGATGTGTGTGTGTGTGTGTGTGAGAGAGAGTGTGTGTAGGGGGCAGAGGGGAGACAAAATTTCTCACCCACGTTTGTTGTGTATTTTTTTTTTTTTTTACTGTATCATAACGGCCCCTCTGAACAAGACAAATGCTTCTCTCTTTCCAGAAAAAAATACACCTTTAAGAATACAAACAGCTATTCGCAAATGAATTTGGCACAAGTGCAGAGTCCTAATCCAAAACTCGGGGCATCTATTAAAAAAAAAAAAAAAAAATCTGTCTCGCCCTGTCGTTCATCAAACATCTAGATGATGCCTTCAGTAAAAAGTGATTTTTGTTTTGCAAACCAAGGACTCTGTCATTTATAAGTGTCGACGGCGACTCACAAACACAGCAGGATTTATTAGGATGCATTATGTTGTGAGAGTAGGTGTAAGAACATATTTGTGAGAGTAGGCGTCCCCTTTGTCAGCCGCTGATGAATATTTGACATTGAACACAACCTCTCTTTCTGTTACTCCACCTTTTTCCAGCAATCGCAGCAAATTGTTGAAGTGTTGCCCTAAAGATGCTCCCAATGCCACGACAGTTAATGCTCACATCGCCATGAAAGCAATTTGCCTTTTTTTTTGTATTAGAGACTGCTTAACCTTACGGAGGTGTAGGTGAAGTTCAGCTCACGCTATTCAAATCCTAATGTGAATATCAGTTGTGTCCCCCCCTCCTGCTTTTAGAGTCACCTCCCTCCTCAAAGACTCCTCCACTCTAAAAAAGTTGACAGTGATGAATGTCCTTGATAGAAGTATGCATCGCCTCACGCTGCGACTGGTGTCAATACTGAAACGCCGGATGACAAGCCCATCCTCTCAGTCGGAGCATCTTTGCCCCCCCTCCCCTCCACGCTCTTCTCTCTCTTTGACTCTTGCTCTTCTCCCTCTTTCTTTCTCCTCCGTCTATACGTCGCCGCCGTGGAGGGAGGGAGAGAGAGGGGGAGAAACGGGAGGCGTAGATGCTCCTCTGAATAAGAATCTAGGAGGAGCTGGATATTGACTGCGAGCTGGATGAAAGGAAGGAGAAGAAAGACTGGAGGAATAAAGAAAAGGGTGAACAGAATAGAAGAAAAGGGGTAAAAAATAAATTGTGAATAATGTATATTGCTGGCCTCCTAATGCTTTGCTGTTTAATACCGGCCTAAATCCCTCAACTTCTCGTAAAAACTTCAACAATTTCGCAGTCGAGTAATCTTCCGATTTAATAACCTTAAGCTTCCCTAGCTCCATAAATCTGACGTTCTTACGCCTTCCCTCCCCAACCTCGCCCTCCCCTCCTCGTCCTCCCTCCTTCCCTCCCTCATTCCAAGCCTCTGTGCATTTTATCTCCATAATAGCACAAAGCGGCGTGAGCTGCCTCGGTGGGAGAGATAAGGGAAATTCCTGCCCGTATTTTAATAGCTTCGCTCAGCTATCTCTTCCTACCAACTCCTCAGGAGCTGCCAGCCAGCGCACTCACCTTGGACGCAGCACCCAGAGGAGAATCCAAGGCATGACTGCTGAACGCCTGGCGTGTGTGTGGGGGGGGGGACGTGTGTTACTCATGTTGTGGGGACACAAATCTGTTTACACAGTCACAGTGAGGGGACTCGCCTTCCTTATGGGGACTGAACACGAGTCCCTGTGACGTATATTATTAGATTTTAGGGTGAAGACTCGGGCTGGGCAAGAAGTGGTTCTGGTTATGTGGGGTTATGTTATGCTGAGCCCACAGGAAATGAGTGTAAGCCGATGCAAAGTCCTCTGAAGTGATTGAAACGCGACTGTGTGTGTGTGTGTGTATGATGCTAGTTGGGTGTGTTTGTATGTGTGACAAAGACAGTGCTGGTGTGTGTGTGTGTTTGTGTGAGCATATGTCTGTTACTGTGTGTGTGTGTGTGTGTGTGTGTGTGTGTGTGTATGACAAAGAGAATGACCAACATTCTCTTTGTCATACACACACACACACAAACTGTGTATGTGTGTGTTTACAGTATGTACAGTAAGTGTGTTGTTTGGAAATATTAGGTCTCAATGTGTGCAACCTGCCTTTAATGACATTTATGACACAATTAATGACATTTTTACTGTGTTTATTTCTTCTTTAGTTCTGTCTGAACGGAAAATTCCAAATCAACTTTGCAAAAATCCCCAAGTGCAAGTGTATGGTTATGCTGTGGCACGATTATGCAACCAAAACATTTGATTATATAACATAGTCACTGGCAAATATGAAAAAAAAAGCATCTATTTCGGCCTGACATCAAACTCATATCCAAGGCTACAGCATCATATTCATACACTGCCCGAATGCACATGTGCATAGAAAACATCTTCATGCATCGACGCTGCATTTTGGCAAACCAGCTGAGAATCCCCGTTTATGTTCATGTTGAACAAACCTACAGTCCGCGATTTAGTTCCAGTGTCAATTGTCAGTGCTAAGGCCCCTGTCTGCAAATTGACTGATTTTGAGTTTTGGAGAGGCTCAGAAATGTAGTACCAAAGTCCCACAATGTGACTGTTCCTCCCTTTTAAAAAACCAACAGAACATCTCCTTAATCCATTGACTAGATAGAGTTCTGTGAGTGTCCCTCTATTTTATAGCAATTACACATTTGGCTTGTAACAGAAAGGAATTAATTAGTTTACAGTTCCTCACCTTTGTTTGAAAATCTTCACTGTATATATGAAATAAATTGATTTTAGCTTCAACAGGTACAAGTTCTGTCAATTCTGAACATCTGGAGCTTCTGACACTCCTACATATAATAAAACGGGGAGCCAGCTTCTTCATTTCATTTAATTATCAGGACTATTGGGATTAAAATGGTGTAATTCAACAGGTGTAATTCAAGCCCCACATTTCCTCTTTTTTTTGATGTTTTTAGATGCTCAGAAGTGTCAGTGATTTTTTTTTTTGCTGTGTTCTTTTTCTTTTTTTCTGAATCAAATCATGATGACGTGGTTCACCAGACATTCATCATCTGAGACGTCTCAAAATTAGCATCGTGCAGTCTGACTCGGATCGTGACATAGACTATTAGAGCCATCTCGCACATTGTGACATTGCATGAACTTATAAGATTGTTGTTATCGCATGGTCTATGGGCGCCTGAGCAAGGCAGGAAGTAAAGGGCGTGGAGGTCGGGGTGTTGGATGGTTTATAATGCACTCAGCTTTTGTGCATGTCATCTCAGACCTGTAACGACTGTCTTTTTTAAACCTTAGCTAAGTGTTTTAATTTTACCTTCAGCACCTCATCAGTCTTTCCCTAACATCAATTATAACACTTTTGCCATGAAGAGTTATCATAGAAAAAGTTGATCCCAGCTCCCTCTGCACAACCCACCAGTAGGAGTCGCTATTGCAGTGACAAGAAAGTAATCCTCCATGGCTTCACACCTACACTGCTAATTGTCTTTGATGGAGCGCAGAGCCAAGCTGGAAGCACCAGGGAATGATAAAATTTAACAGTCAAGGACACAGACATCCATGTTCCTTCATATTTTTTTGGTCTTGTGGGCCAAGTCGGGAAGAAAGTAAACATTATTTTGTCCCAACAGAATCAGCTGGTAATGGCATTGTTACCTTCAGGGAGCACTTACAGTAAAAACCAGCACCTGTTCGAGAGTCCAGGAACTTAATTCAATTTAATGTCTTGAGCTGAGAAATTAATGAAATCATCAGAGACAAATTGTGTGTTACATTTTAGGCACCGGAGCTGATGTTATTATCTGGAGTGCCTTACTGTAGGTGGGCAGGTAAATGACCTGCTGAAGGAGATTTAGGACGGGGGGGACAAATGGCTGACGTCGACCACATGAGCTGCTGGAGCTCTTTGTACCCGATGGCTGATTCAGGGTCGACGTTATTAACCACAAATTTGGTTTGAAAGCACAAAAGATTAGGAATTTTCCATCAAATGCTCAACACTGAACGACAGCAGCGGCTGAATGTTTATAACTGTTACAGCTTCATGTACTGCAGGTGATATGGATTCTATTTACCTATACTAATTAACACTTCAAAGGGAAAAGATTTAAAATTTGCATTTCACTGTCAGGAAATCCTATTACATTGTTTTGATGTGTGCCTGCCAGAAATGAGCTCAACACACAAAAGCCCACATGTTCTAATGACTTTTAATCCATCTGAGTCAATAGCAGCTGAGGTGTTTAGGGATATTAGCATCTTCTGTCAGAAAAAAAAAAATTCCTGACACAACTATTCCTGACAACAACTGCTGGATCTTTAGGAAGTAGGAAAAAAAAGAAGAGGAGCAGGCTCAATTCCATCACACCAGGAAGTGTGGGCTGCTGCGTTCTGATAGGCTGGTTGCCAGCGAGGCAGAGTGACAGAGTGTGGCGCTCACACACTGTGATGACGCTGTAGCCCAGCCAGAGATGCTGTGGGATCATTGACACACACACACACACAGACACAAACTGACACAGAGCGTGTGTGTGTTCTTACAAGCATGTCTGTGCGTATAGTGGGTGTGTGTATTCAGAAAAAAGAGTGTGGCAGTGAAGTGTGTGTCTGCATGAGTTTGTGTGAATATGCATTTGTGTGTGTGTGTGTGTGCTTCTACATGTAGTTTTCTGGGTGTATGTGAGTGCATGCGCTGTCATTAGTATTTTCATCACAGTCAATTTGTGTGTTCGTACTCCAGCATAACTCCACAGGAAACACAAACACACACACAGACACACATATAATGCAGCTCACACACAACTTCATACTTAAATGCGGCACTTTTAGCTGTTTGCTCAAAACTGGTGAGAATTGGAGGGAGATCCAGAGAAACACAGAAGCTGGAGAAACAAACGCAGATTTGGTGTCTGTTGGGAAGCCAGATTTTAAAACAGGCCGCTACACACACACACACACACACACACACACACACACACACACACACACACACACACACACACACACCTAGGACAATGTTTAAACCCTCACTTTGAGTGAAGGGATGAAGCATTTCCGAGAAACTGCTTTTTCCAGCACTGTGTACGGACTGAACTGAAGGTCCCAAAGTAGTGGGAGACATGAGGAGAAAAAAGGAGGGAGGGTGGAGGAAAAGGCGAGAGACTGTGAAGAACCAAAATTTCAAAGAGGAAGACTGGCTGGGAGATGATCCCGCGGCTGCAGGCCCAGTCTGTAGCCTTAACGTACACTAGATTGAGGTCTTCTAATCTTTTCTGCCTCCTGTCTAGTCAGCAGTGCTGCTCTAAGCTGATGTAGCATATGAATAGGTGGATATGTGCCTATCTCATTCTTTGTGCAACCTATTGTAGATGGGATGTAATCCATGGCTCATTTCAACAGAGCGTCTTTCCACTGGAGGCTGGTGGAGTGAGGAGTGTTTTAGAGCCTACACTGTGTGCACATGTTCGATTTGTATACTTATGTTCCCTGCATACAAATCCTTACATCGACGATTAATTTGTAAGTTTGCTTATCTTTATGCTTGCAGCCATTTTGTTTTGGTTAGAAGAGATAAACACATGCCCAGGTTCAGAACATGGAAGATTAAATCTGCCCACTTTCACTTACTTAACATCAGAGTCTAAATCCTTGTATATGCTTTTGTAACATAGAGAAATTATGATTATTATAAGAAACGAGTATTTTATTTTAATAAAGCCAACTTTTTAAATCATTTAAAACATTTAAATTAATCGGTGTCCCCCACAGCTTAAATACACTGTAAAACTGATCAATTACTTTAAACTCTTCTTATAATTTGTTGCATAGCTGTAGGTATGTAAATCAGACTATAGCTGTGGTAAGCCCAGATTATCAGAACTGGATTCATCATCATAAATGAACAAAACTGACAGATAATTCTCAGCACTGAACAATGTGCGTTTGAAATACATCAATAAACCAAGTTGTTGGGATGAAGTGATGACTATGTTGGCAGCATCAGCAGCAGTTAACTAATAATATGAGCTGAATCTCGAGGTCCTGCTTTCTGGTCTCAGCCACTGGAATCAGTTTGAGACGTTCTCCTACAGCCAAGTCTTCATTTCCTGATCCAGTCTTTATTAGATCTCTGATGTTCAGTCATATATATATATTTATATCTTTATCATACTAATAAACTGCCTGTCCTGTCTGAGAGTTTACAAAAATTGATTCATTCATTATTTTTCACCTGAATGAATATTTGGCCTTAACATAATTAACATCTTCTATCTTAACATAATTCATTCATAGTCTTGTAAAGTAACCTAGGATAATATGTGCTCAGCATTTCGTGGTTACTGAGACAAAAAATAATTAAACATTTGTGGTTTCTTTTCGTCACAGTCCTGCCAGCCACTAGTTCAGCCTTGCCTTAGTTCTCTCTGTCCCAGTTCTCTGTCATAGTTTTGTCATAGTTTACCTGCCATAGATCTACATCCATGTCACTCTTCCACCCACCCCTCCTCTGCCTCACCTCTCTCATTGGCCACTCCCACCTCAACGACTCACCTGTGTACCCAGCTGCAGCCAATTACCATCAACCCACCTCACTGCACTCACCCACTGCCAGACTGCTTCCATGCTTTTCAACACCCTTCATGCTTGTGAGTCCTGCAACACACCCCAGTGTTACACTCTTAAGGTGCTTGTTGCCACTGGACAAACTAAAATATGCAATAAAATATTTAAAGTGTGAAGTAAAAATATTCACATGAAACAGTTTTTTTTTCCTGTTCAGGTCTGTTTGTGTGGTGATCACTCAATCCAAGACCAGATCTGACTCCTCTTTCAAGGCGACAGCGGGTGAGTGATTCATAATTAAGATTTTTATCGCTGTGATATGTTATAATATAAAAGCTGGTTTGCCGTTTAACTGCTGAGCTATTGTGGATTTTTGTTTTTTGCGCTTTTGAGTTGCCTATCAGCAAACATATTGTGTGATAGTGTCAGCAGAGAGTGTTTGTGGACTGGGTGCAGATGCATAACGCTGACCATTTAACAAAAAGGCCGCTTTTCCCCCAAACTTGTGTTCCTCATCTTGTTTATCCTCAAACACTTGATGCTCAACATTGGAGGAGAAATTTCCTCCCAAAGCGCTCATAAGCCTCGGCTTCAAAGCCAACAGCCTCACATTGTGCCGCTCAGCTTGCTTTGTCAAAGAAACTGTGCTTCATGTTTCTGCTGTGTTGTTACAGCGTTGATGTTTGATGGTCCAATTACAGAAAATGGCCAAGAGAGCTGTTTATCCAATGTGTTTTCAAAGTACAGCCAGTGATTAATCAGCCACAGATAATAGTGCATAAATTGTGAGCTTTCACTTTTTACTTGTGCTTCCTGCTGATATTTTGTTTCCTGTCTTGACCCCAAGTCAGCTCAGAGGTTGAGAAGATCACACAATATGAAGTCTCCATTCAGTAGGGATGGTTTGGTATAATCCATGTGCTGCCTTTGAGTCTTCATTCATCGACCAGTAGCTTCAAGGAAACTGGGGAATTTAGAGACGTTTGTTTGAAAAGGATATTTTATACTTTCATTTCTCTGCTGACCCCAAAAGTGAACGTCGTCAGACTGAACTCCAGATTCCCTCTGACTTGTGTAAACTTAACATGAACTCAATCACGAGGGATTCTGTCTCTGGGCTCGGCTAATTACTGGTTAATTACATCCTCAGACACAGGTCAGAGCCAAATATTAACATTAGCTCATCTTCGCTGACAGAAAGTGAACCCGACTCAGACTTTAGCTACTCTGTTGCTTCATCAAGAGTCTGATTTGAGCAGTGTTGCAGTTGGTGTTATGTGGTGCTGTTGTGTCTCTGAGATGGTGCTTTCCATATTGTAAAATATCCTGAGATGATACCTTCTTTATATTGACAACTTCTCTATAAAACCTGGGAGCAAAGGCTGTTTTTAAATTTCTTCTCATTCTTACACTAATAATGCTTTACAGTTTTCCGATCCCTCTTTTTTAACATGTTTTCAGAGCTGTAAAAAATTCATTGATGTCTGAAGTTATTGTTGTTCTGAGCCTCTCCTGCATCTGCTTTGCATGTCAATTTAATTTATATAGCAAATGTAGCTCATAAATTTGCCTTGAGGTGCTTTACAATCTTCCCATCCCTCCATCCTTAGACCCTCGGTTTGGATAAGGACAAAAACTCCCTTCAAAGAAAAACCTATAATGGGGGAAAACATTTTTTCAATTTTATTTTATTGTAAGTAAACTGACAAGAAATGCTACAATTGACTGACAAAAATCTCATCTGGGTGTGTTTTTGTTCACTGTATGAACGACTGGCAAAAGACCAAGTAGTCACTGGTGATCGTAGAACCATATGAGGCATAATCTATTTTTCATTGGTTCAAATTTACACTCTGGTGCATTGATGGGATTGTGTGCTGTTGCTTTCTTAAAGAGGAGTGTAAGCCTATACGTTATGTCTTTACCACTGACTTTGTTGCTGTGTTGTGGATGAATTAAGTGGCTACCACCGACAGTACGAGCTGCACCATAGTGAGCTTCAAAGAGACCGTTAATGGAATTACTCATTTAATCCCGAGAGGACAACATCTGTTGCTGATTTTGTGCTGAAAGAAAAGGTCAAAAATATGTTCACTGTTTTGCTTGTGTGTATAAACTTGAGAATCTGCACAGTCAAGGTTGCTTGATGTTGCTCATTAACAGCATGTTGATTTGGACGTTTTGTGTGGTGTCGAGCTACGAGTGGGTCCACGCATTCAGGTCTCATTCTGTTTTTGAGTCTCAGTGTGCTGCTGATTCGAACTTGCATTCAGTGCAAAAATAGGCCTATACAAGCAACGTTTACAAGGATAAAAGCTCTGCAGCATTATGTGTGTGAGATTTGTTTGTTACCTACCTCCATAATGTAAAGAACAAGACCTTGGTGCTATAAGGACCGGCGAAATTGAAATGTGTTGTTGACTAGTCAGATTGTTTCATACAAACCTGGTGTATGAATCCAGCTGAACTCACAGGATGCAGAAAAAAAACACTATTAGAGGATCTGTCCAAAGTTTACAAAATGACATGAAGGACACAGTCCAGTCGTCATGAGAGTCACGTTAGCGTGGCCTGTGACCTGTCAGTGTAAATAAGATGGATGGCCTGAGGAGAAACTGGGAAAGAATACATATGAAAGCTTATTGTGCACATATGGTCCATTAAGCACTTTCCTGCTTGTTTTTATGGCTGGTTTAATCTTTTTTAATCTGTCAGAAAATCAATTTGTTCACGTCGCTGCCAGGTTGCTGAGCGGAGCACTCCATCACACATCCATAGACCTTGCCTGCCTGAGCAAGGCACTGTGCTGAATGCTAGTCATCAGAAACTGCTATACAGAGATAAATGAATGCATTGATGGATAGATGGGGGAGGAAAAGATAGAAAGGGACTGAAAAAGAATGAGCACGTTTATGTGAAAGTGAGCGGAAAGATGTATGGATGGACAGACAGACGGCAGACAGACAGACAGATTGTGCTATTTACTGTATATAACCATGAGAATGTAATATTATCAGGGTAAGTTGGTAAAGGAAGTTGTACAGGCAAGTTCATATATTTGATTTTAAGTAATATAATTTTGTTTTAGCTGAATGTACATTTAACTTCTGGCAGTCAGTTCTTCTGTGTTGGACATGAAAAAAGTTGTTTCAGACTTATGTCCATCTATCTGTGTTCAAGTCATTAACTCTATATCACCAAACATATGATATAATACATGAATTTTGGAGGCCCCTACACCATCACACTAAGTGATTTAAAGAAATATACAAGCAAGAAAAAAGAGATGAAAACACGAAAGACAGACCTTTCAGCCATATGAAGTCGAAAAATTTAACCATATCTCTTAGCGCCCATAGTCATAAGATCCATCTGTAAAAAAAAAAAGGAAAGGAAGACATTAAGCTTGGCGAGATAGACAGAGAAAGAAAGGGAGGGAGCTAGATTGAGCTTCGTTTCTAAAATCCCAAGTCTAAAACCCCACAGTGAACTGGTGATTATCCTGCATTCAGCAAAAACCAAATAAGTCCTGTAATTCCTCCAAAGGGCCGGGATGCTAAAAGAGCTAATTTGACAGAACAAGTATAAGAGAGAAAAAGTATTTTCTGTAATAATCTGTGGATTTAGGGGGGAGAAAGGGAGGATACCTGGGATAAAGCAGGGGTTTGGCTGAATCCATTACACCAGTGCTATGGGATTATTAACACAGCCAGGAGTCACTGGGGCTGATAAATACCCATATGAAGACATTGCAGGGGCAGTGAAATGTGTCGTTTCCACTCCCGACAGCACGGAAAGGAAGAAAAACCATTAAAATTGCATGCAATTTATTTGTCAGCTTAGAAGGGAAAAAAAGCGAAAGAAAGAAGTCTGTATCTCATAAAAGTTTTTTTTTTTTCAAAGCAGGAAGGCTATTTTCCTCTTGAGCTGCTCGGAAAAGGAATACGCCTTATTAGCCTCTGCGACACACAGAGCGTTATTTGGTTATGCAGTGAAGCCTAAAACAGAGTCGGCGTTTAAAGCTGCTCCGTCCCTCCATCTCACTGAGTGATTACCTCTGTCAGGTCTTCAGCGGACCACACAGGACGCACGCAAACACACACACACACACAAACAGGCCGACGCGCACGTACGCACTCCCCCGGCAAAGTCTGGCGTGTGCACGTGCGCACACAGAGCATAAAACACCTGTCCCCTAAAACGCCCGAGAGCTCTCATCCTGCCTCTGCCACACCTCAATGTGCAGTAATTCTGGAAAAGGGCCTCTTTAAGATTCGCGGCCATAAAAGCCAGGCGCAGACTGAGCCATTAAATGGCTGCTGTGGGTGCTGGGATGCATCTGCAGCTCAGAGCAAGGAATCATTCCTAGACCATTAGTCTAACACTCAGATCTGTAGACAACAGGAAAAGAGCCGCCTATGAAAATGTGTTTCATTCTTTACGATGCAAATGCGGTAAATGAAAGGGCGTGGGTGAGAGATACTCAACAAAAGCCATTTCCGGGATGAAAGGATAAAGGGAGGGGGGGGGGGCACTGAAATAACTAACACAGCATCGTTAATGAGTTTTGTTCAAAAGTAGGAAGCAGTTGGCGCTCAGTCTCTCTCCAGCCGGTCTCCTCTTTGCTCTCTCCTTGAACGCGACAAAACTCAGGAGGAGCAGGAGGAAATGCAAGCCAGCGCTGGTGGACGCTGATGTTCTGTTAAACCCTGTCTTAATTAAAAAACATGAACAGACAACTAAAAAAAAAAGAGAGCAGAGAACCCGAGGATACGCTAGTTTACTGTTCTCCCTCAGCCCTTTCCAAGGACTCTCACTAAATGTTTAATTTTGCTGCAGACAGTGACATTTATCAGTGGGTTTCCAGCGGGGATGCTCATAAACAGCCTGTTCCCTGGACAGAGGCATCTTGGCCTGAGGGGGGAGACAGACGGAAACAGAGATGGAGTGAGACGGAGAGACGCGGCGTCGCTTTCTGATTGAAAGAGAGAAACAAACAGAGCGATCGGGGAGGGGGGGGAGATGGTGTAGTTATACAAGATTTCCAATTTAGCGCGGGCCGTTTTCTGGACATCTATCCATCGTCAAAGTGTTTGCTGGGATTAAATGAGCAGCAGCAGCCTTTTGTAGAAACATTTCTCAGAAGTGGAGTTGCCTCTTGAGGCTGAGATAAACAGTGGTTGAGCCTCTGTGGTTGAAGTTAGTTTTTAGGCCACTAACTACACACTGGGCGTCCTTCTCCATACTGGATTTAAAGGATGATCAGGCAAATATAGGTGGAGACATGTTCACACAGATGCACTCATTGTATAGTGTCTTGTCCTCTACTTCTCTTTGGCATGCAGTGTTTAATGGTTTTATGGATTGTAAACTTATATTTGTCCCTATAAGTTAGAGATTGGGGGTCATCAGCCAAATGGGGTTTTATGGTTTAGATGTTGCTCTCTATGGCTTAAGCAGATGTCTGACTGACCATCAGTATGTAGAAGGTGGGGTTCTGAAGGACAAGAAGCCACATATAAGGATAGCAGTTTGGGTTGAAAGAGAGATCTCACAATTGGCACCAGAGGCTCTCAGACATTCTGCAGGTTTCTGACACTGTTCTTTTTTGTAATAAAGACCTTTATATATATATATATATCTTTTCATCAACATCTCAAGAAGAACAACAGTATCTAAAAATAATTAAAAATATAAACCAAAATGTATCAAGAAAGCAAGAAAGAGAGAGAAACAGGAACTGGAGCCCACTGATTTGTTTCAATGCTCCTGTTCATCTCTATCAAAGACATAAGGTAAAAGCATATATAGTCTACCCAGAGCAGGTGCACATGTATCATTGAATAATTAGATTCACATCAGCAACAAAAGAACACAAATAAATCTTCAAGTTACAAAGATAGAAGTATAAATGTCCTGCATCCATCATGTAATAAATTAGAGGGAGCAAATTCACAAATTTCACTTCTTCACTCTGGCCAAAAGGCTCAACTATGTTAAGAGTGTGAATCCAATATGGCTCTCTGCAGAGCACTGAGTTGATAATGGCTGATTTATTTTTTTCTTCTATTCCCCTGAACTTTAATGACACTGCAGAGCCATTGTTAGCCTGTGCATAATGTCGAGCTATCGCATAATCCATATTTTGTATATTCCAGTTTTATCAGATATCAGAAGCTTTAATGGTCTTTTCGGTTGTCACAGATCACATGGACGTTTCAGTTTGTAGACATGTGCGCTGCTGCAGTTTATGAAGGCATGGTGTGTTTTTACCAGGTGAGTTTGAACATTGTGCGCAGGGGCCACGGTGGAGGAAGCCTGCAGGTCGATCAAACAGCCAGGACACTGAGTTACCAGTCTGTTTTTCAGACTGTGAGTCCATTCTGAAGACACAGTCGTGATGAAATGTTGGTCTGTTTGCACAACTAAAGACAAATCAATCAGAGTGTTCCGGTGTCTCTTTCTCCCTCGGGCGTTTGCTGTCCCCAAACTGGTTCAGCTGTATCCTGCTTAGAGAACCCTGTTTAACTGAAATCATGCACATTCACGCTGCACAATTTTCTTTGTAAATCTGGTCCTTGGTGTTTTCAAGTATGTCTCCTGGGAATTTTGTTTATATATTCATTTCTTTCATCAGTTGCCTTGTGTTGAGAAGTGTAATTGCTGCTTGGATTGTGTGATTGCAGGGATGTGGTTGAGGTGGCCGGTGGCTGCAGGGCTTTGACACCAAGGAGTGCATCAACAAAAGCACAACCACAATCTTTTGCTTACTTTAACCAAATGATCCGTGGGCTGACACATAACCACGAACCAGTTTAATAATGCTTTAGTTGCTATGAGCAGATATTGCGTTGCAGGAAATGAACAAAATACATGAATATTTTACTGACATGTCTCGCATCAGAGGTTGGTGTTTTCTCATGTTGTGAAACATGTAATCTATTTGACATTATGCAAAAATGTATTTTCTGTTTCAATTAGTCTTATAACAGCAGTGAATAATTTCAGGGAGGGTAAAGTTGATTGTGGGCTCTTTCTTCATTCATTTATATGTTGAGACATTTTGAGAAGCCTCTGGACTTTACCGGTGAGATAACTTGGAAGTTTCCCTTCCTTTTCTAGTCGCTATTTGTTGTTTGACTTCACACAAAAGCTTCATAGGCTTCCATTGTGGTGAACCTTCGTTAGGCGCAGGAAAGGAGCGGGTTGTTTCTGGTGAGAGGGAACTATCATTACCTGTCAGATGGAAGAGCTCGTTCCTTTGAAACGGGGAAGGCTTCTCCAAATGGCTTATGCTTATTTGCACCCCCATATCCCCCCCCCCCCCNAACGCCTTCATTCAAAATGAGGCTTGTGAAAACGACTTCCACTGAGGAGGTGTCAGCGGTGTTAACATGCGGACTGTACACTCGACTTAGCCCCCCTCTCCCTATCACATGCGATATGACCTGACCTGTCAGACAGCGGGGGTAAACAAAATGAAGGGGCCAAAGGAAGTTACGGGCTAAAGAGGCCGATATTAATCCTCAAGGCCTCTTCAAGATGACAAAAAGAGGCTGTGGCAGTGAGGCCATTAAAACAGCACCAGCTCCTCTATGTCTCCTACCTCCCTCTATTATGGGTCACACGAACCCTCTCCACCTCGACTCCCAGCGTCTGCAAACTTTGGGCAAGTTCTAAGTTTGATGAGTGTTGAGGCATTAAAATGAAATGTCTGCAATTTTCTGTCCTCATGGGGGAATTTGCATCAGGCTGAGTGTCCTTCAGAGTAGTCATAGACCAGGCGCCCTGCTTCAGAGCCAAGTCACGATTAAAGGTACAGTCATCAATCGAGCGGCGACCAGATCCCTTTTTCTCTGCCGTTTGCCGTCACACCTTCGCTGTTATTTTTAATTGTTTACAATCGGATTAGCCGTCAGATCTGTTTTCTGGCGTTTGATTGACATTGCATTAAACTGCGTTTCTGAAACAGCTGACTGCGACTTTAAGACGAGGTGTGTTTTTTTTTTCTTGTGAGACTGATGAATCAGCGTTGCATTCGGCAGCCAAACAGATGTTGTTCCCCTCCTGTTAGCAGAGAAATGCCTACGGTGTCCTGCACGGGACATTTGGCACCCTGATGTCTGTCATTATTCATCGTGAGAGGGCTTCCAATAACAAGGGCAAGCAGGGGGTATTTTTTATTTTTATATTTTTTTTTGAGCACATTATCCACAGAGAGATGCGTACATAATGCACGGCGTGGCCCTGGGGCACACAAGGCAAAAAGTGGCCCCTGCTCAGCGTGAACTGAACTGAGGCTCGAGGGGGGGTGGGGGTGGGGTGGTGGTGGTGAGAGACAGAGCGAGAGTCCTCTGGGAGAATCTGGTCATCAAGTGTTGATGCTGATGCTTAAGTTCGACTCCGGATGTTATGTCTATATACAGACTTTTCAAAGTCCTGTGTGGCCTCGGAGAAAAATAAAGAAGGACGTAAAAGAAAGTTGCAACCCTCTTTAAATCTGCTTCTTTTTCAGCTGGTTGCTCAGGAAGAGCCAACCTCTGTCTGTGTCGCCTCCACGGCTGCACCCAGGAAGCAGCAGCAAAGTGTGCATGAAAGATTGACTTCCCACTTTCTTTCATTCCATATCAGGGGGTAGCCGTATTAATACGGGGAAAATGGAGCAATGGACGAAAAAAAAAAAAGGAGAGACAGATAGACAGAATGAAAGCATCAGCTCTTTAACGGAGTAGTTCTCTCGTGGGAATATGTAAGTAGTTTCACTTAGGTGCTTGAACTAAAAGAGACGAGAGCGAGCGAGAGTGCCGTTTGCGGGGAAGAGATGCATGCTGGTAGAAAACTGTGCAGCCAAGCAAGGATTTTTCTCCATCAACTTCACCTGCCATTTAATGATATGAAAAGCCATCTGTTGTCAAAAAGAGGCAGAACAAACATCAGAAAATGAAGTTGACTATTCAAAATCCATATAGCTGCTGCTCTTTAAAGTCACTACTGCAGAACTTAAAGTAACAGCTACGGTGCTGTGAGTCCTTTAAAAACATTGACTTGAGTGGTGCTTTACAGGTGGAGCAAGTGTTCAAATGCTCTGGTTCTTTGTTCGTTTTGATCATCTTTTTGTTTTGCACCATCTCAACTTTTTTCATACTTTCTTTTTGCTCGTCCTCCGTCCTTGTCAGGGCTGTGATGATTGTGCTCAGCGTGTGTGGCTTCCTGGTGTTGTCCAATAATAACATCTGACAAACAGTAGACACACTCATTAAAATGCAGGTTCTACAGACACAAGTGAAATTGTCTATATTTTAATGAATGACTCATTATGTCTGTTTCTATCTATCTATCTGTCTACCTCGGTTTTGTTGGCATCTCTTGTATAATATTTGTTTCAGTTTCTACATCAGTAAATCTGTTTTGTCCTCGCAGTCTTTGTCCTTCACCTCAGCGTTCGCCTTTGCATGACAACAGTAGGTTATCCAATGACTCCTCTGTCCACCAGCTCAGCAGAGTTTCACAACTCCCTCTTACTTCTCTGTTGCCCAGTTTGACCTGCTCGAGGTGTTGGCAGTCCAGAGACGGCAGCCTGTGTGTGTCAGTCATTGCCTTAAGGAGAGAAGACCTCTCGTCATAGAGCTGTGGAAGGTCTTTCTGCTCATCTGCTTTTCACTGTGGCTCAGGGCAGCCTTGATCCTGCTCTTTTCACCAATCTACCCTTCTGCGGAGACATCTGGGACTCCGGCACCTTTTGGGACTTAAGAGAGTTTTCCAGTTTTTTCCAAGAGGATTAAGAGTTTTTTTTTCTTCACCTCCTCTCGCCTTGAGCAGATCCTTCATCTCAAGGCTCTTCTCTCAGAGCAGTGAAAGTTTTTTCCTCCTCCCAGGTCCTGTGCTCTGTGTAGCCTGCACTAGGCATGCAGGTGGAGATCTGGCTCGCACCTGGTTTTAGTTGGTGGATTACAAATGGAAGCATCTGTTTGTGTGCTGGGGTTAAAATGCTGTATTTGCATTAGCGTGTCAGAGCTGCCATTGTGATTGGCAATTAGCTATTATTTTGTTATCATCTATGATCTATGAAATCTAAATCTTTGAAATGTCAAATTTGTGAAAAATGCTCATCACAATTTCCCAGAGCCCAAAGTAACATCCTCAAATTGCCTCTTTTGTCCAACTAACAGTCCAAAATCTTTGTTTACTATAATAAATGACAAGAAAGAAAAGCAGTGAATCCTTACATTTAAGAATTCAATTCAACAACTTTATTCATCCCTGGGCGTCAATTCAAGGCACACAGAGCAGTGAAACAAACAAAAGTAATAATTATGTGATCTGTTGGGTAAAAAAAATAAACCAAATGTGGAATGAATAAAGTGGCTGTCATGCAATAAGGGCAATGAGTCAGATGGGAAATAAATGAATATTACCGGGTAAACAAATGATGAATAGTAACCAGAGTTGAAGCTGGAAGCATCAAATGTTTGACATATTTGCTTGAAAAATGACAAAATAGTTCCCGATTAATTTTATATTGCTCAATCAATCAAATGATTAATGATTGCAGCTCTAGTAATCACAGAGTTTCAGATCTACTTTTTTCTGGCAAATCACATTTCGACCTCTCAGACCTTCAGCCTGGCCGTCTGCGGGTCCTTAACCCTTTATCGGGCAAGTGACTATTTTTGGTAATTTCTGCCCAATTTACAAATGTAAATAGTTTTACAACAGAAATAAAGTTTTGTTATGTCCTGAATTAACACTTTAAGGTTTAATTTTTGAATTTCAAAGTATTTCAATGAGTGCCCTATAAAGGGTTAAAGAGATCTTGATTATAGTTTAGTTAATCTTTGCAGCTTGAGCCAAAGGGGTCTATTTGTGTAGTAGATGACCTCCTCTAAAGACCAGTGCAATTCTAACTCTCCCTGTCCTCTTTCACCATGTTTCAAAAAACCCAAAATTGACATTTTTCTGTTTCCATTGCTCCATGTTCTGGATTCCCATACGTCAGACATTACACATTATATTAGCCAACACACTGTGGCCATTAAAAATCCTCTAAAGAACACACACCATTTTCATGCATGTGTGTATACTCAGCATATCAGCATTAAAATGAAAACATCTAGTGCTCACAGGGGTAATATTATTTTGTCCAGGTCTTCGCTTTGTCCCAGTTCAACACAAATGCACGTTCTCCCAAGTCTACTTCACCTATAATTGAAGTAATTATTGGGACCCTGGAAGGTCAACAGCGCAGCTTATTAGCTTTCACTCCCAACTCCAAGACTTTCTGTCCAGCTGCCTTTAATGTTATGCATGCGAAGCTAAATGTAGCATTAGTGGAGCCCTAGAGAGCAGGGTTTGACATTGATGACTTTGTTAAGGGGAACATATGTTTGAACAGAACGCCCCCTCTATAAATATAGGCTGTATTCAATCCCCATGGCCTGAAGGCTGGCGGCGATGTATGTCTGCATGACATTATACAGAAAGAGAACAAGAGTGGGAAATGTGTGTGTGTGTGTGTGTGTGTGTGAGGGAGAAAGGCAAAATGAGGGGAGAGAGGGCAAACATTTTCACTGTTTCAACATTTTAGCTCAAGTGGTAAATGATAGTTCAGGTTGTGTCGATTTCATTTCAGTTTGCTTTCTACTTCATCGTTCAAGCCTGAATTCAATCCCTGCACAAAAGAGGCCTAATGTACACACTTGTGACCTTCCTATAATAATACTGCAGGCGGGATGAATTCGACTGCCTGGCAGGTTCCTGTTAACTCGAGCGTTTTCTAATTAAAAACCTCACATTGACGTGAAATCAAAATTGGTTTAAAGGACTATTGATTATTGATTACAGCAGAGATATTTGTGACTGCAGGCGCACATTAGCTGTGGAGTTAACCTTGGCACATTTAGAAAGGTGTTTTCAAAATGTGAGTGATTCATGTGCACTGTCGCCAATAGATGAACAGACTATTGATAAGCGCTGGGATATCACAAGGTATCAGAGGCCTATGTACAAAACCCCCCTCTTGTTTAGCTCGCAGAGGCTGCAGCACACACTTAGAGCATAATCAGATTTTCCTCATGTGATGATAGCGTTGGTTTGTGAGTGGTGGGTAAATGACGACCATTTTGCAGCGTGAGCAGATGGTGAGCATTGAAGTGCCTGTTGACAGGTAGCCTATAGCTTGTTGTCTGAGCTGGCGTTATCACACACGCAGCGAGATGCACGCAGAAAAACACACACCTATGTGCACACACTGCAGTAGCTTTGAGCCCTAATTGGTACCCAGAAGGGTTTGATGGAGAGAGAGAGAGTGAGAGATGGAGTGGGAGAGAGAGAGAGAGAGTGGTATGAAAGAGGAAATGAACATCAAAAAACGCAGACCAGCTGGTCAACTATTTACCTCTAAAGCACTGAAGGAAGGAATTCACACTTAATGTAGGATTTTATTGAATGAAAAACCCGGATGAAAGGAAATTAATGAAGTAAGCAAACACGTGAATTTCTCTGTGAAGTATTAGTTTGTGCCCCTGAGATATTCAGACAACACGACGCAACAGAAGCCTTTTTGTTGAAGACAGCTGTCATCGAATCACGGGACATCTGTCTGTCTTTTGTGAATGTCTCCTTCAAAGTGATAACTCGCAAATTCATTGTTAATTTTCGTTTGGTGACATCCTCGGTGATAATTGGGTATTGCTGTGGTGTTCCTGCAACGTGTTCCTGTGAACGTGCCAGTCAGTCAAACCGGTAAGGACAGTGCTACAGAGGCTCTCGTCTCAGTCGGGCTTGCTGTTTTCTGTGCCTCTGCGTGGGGGCTTTTGTTGCTCAAGCTAACGATCCACTTCTCTTACAAACAAGTCAGGCTTGCTGCTGCTGAAAAAAAAAAAAGCTCCAGTAAGTGTGTGGCAGAGGATTTTACCAGGGAGAGGAAGCGAGTATGGCAGATATCACAGACCCTTACCCCAAAGATATATTACACTTTATTCAATTCAATACAGCAGACCTAACCTTTTAACATTTAAATAGCCTACAATCTAATCTACAGAAAAACTCTCTCAGAAAATGCTCAATGGCAGTGAAGAGGTGAGAAACCCACCTCGAACTCTAGTTGGTACAAGGAGCTTCTGCATTATCATCTTGGAGCTTCCATAGAGCAGCTCTCGATGGCAAAGTCAGTTCTAGGTGCTGACCTGTACAGTGATGATCCAGGACATGTGTGTTACTTCTGATGTCCCATTCCTGTGGACATCAGTGTGAGTAGACCGATCAGCCATGAAAGAGAGGAATCCTAATACCTCTATCATTAACTGATGGGCTCCTCCTCTCGGCTTCATCTGGGCTTGAGAAACACCCTGGATTGCTTCTGATTCACATATGTGCTCCCTGACTTCCTGTGCCAACTACAGCTAGCTACCTATAGTTTCTAACCTTGGTACATATGTATATACATGTCAGCATCATTGCATGATGGTGTGCAGGTGAATTCCATGAAACTTAATATAAACCAAAGTACAGTCCAACATGTCTCATAATCACATCTTCGCTCATTAAATAGATGGAGCTCAGCTACAGTGAAGAAGGAGTGATGTTGGCCACAGCATTACATAGGCATATATTCATGTGATCCAATGTTTGTGTCAGCTAAAGGAAAGACATTTTATCATCACAGGAACATGTAGGTGCTTACATTTTATGTGGTCTAAACTCAAGGCCCATGCACTAGCTTTTTTCTGGAGCCAGAAATAAATAAGAAACGGCTCTGGACAAAGCTACAGAGTGGGGCCTTGGGCTATTTACAATTTTTTTTTCTGTCAAATTATTGTGTCGAAGGTCAAGAGGGAACTTTAATGCCCAATCGAGGAACATCTTCAGCTTTTCAGGGCCATAAAAGAAACTATGAGATGAGAAAAAACAACTACATGCCACCGTAGTTGGACAAATGATTGGATAGGAATACATTCTGAATATACATCAAAACTTAAAATTCGTTGCACTTTACAGTAAAAAAACGGGGGTCTTTCTACAGCAGGTGTAACATTAGTACAGTCATGTGACACTGATGTTACATATAACCTTTATTTAATCAGGTTGTCTCATTGTAATCAAGATCTCTTTGCGCTAAGACGTACAAACATAATCAGATGTAACAAAAGCACAAACAGCATCAGAGATAACGTTTGACTCCTTTCAATTATGCTGATCTGAGAAGGGCAAATAAAGTTTCTGAACATGTGCTCGACTCATCAGTAACAACAGCGTGAGGTGTGAGCGGCGGGCTGACCTCCGCTTCCGTGTTTACAGGTCAGAACGACTCGCCTGACAAGCGCTAACGTCTCCACAGCTGAAGGTCTCTGTTTTCTGCTGACTGAGCCCCACAGGTTTTTTCAGCATGCAGGAAAGATCTATTTCACTTTGACCCCTGCCTGTTTGCCCATTGTTAGACTTTGCACTTGCTTGTGTGTGTGTTTGTGCAAATATACTATGTATGATTGCATGGATGAAATGACCAGCATGAGGCTTTGTGCAGAACAGAATGTGTGGTGTGTGTGTGTGTGTTTGTGTGTGTGTGTGTGTGTGTGTGTGTGTGTGTGGTGAGAGTCTTACAATCCAAGCAGTGGTCGCAGGCCAAATGGTGCATGGAGAAGCTTCATCTGCGTAAGTGGCCACTGGGGGCAGTGTTAAGTGTCCTGGAGGGTCTCCAAGGTCATTACACACATACACACACCCACCCCATGCGCAGAAATTCAGAAACGAGTGCGTGTGTCCTGGAGGGACTGTGGGGTCGTTACCCTACTAATGGGGCCATATGGTCACAAAACAAACACAAACTGTTCCTCCTCTCTGCCTGTAATAAGGTCATGAAGATGCTGATCTCATTCAGATGGAGAAAACCAGCAGAAGAGAATGTGCCAGAGGATGTGGACTGAACTCACAAGGAGGAAGGTCAATAACCTGCAGTGTCCACAGCAGCCTGTGTACGAGTTGTATTACAGAGAGATGTGGGCTGCAGTGCTGATCAATACGTAATCACTTCATGGTTATGACGCGTTTCTGGTTCAACTAATTATATGTAATATTTTCATATGCAGTGATATAAGCATGTAAAGCTGCCTCTGGATGAAATGTAATTCCATCTGCACCGAGACAACTTTGCTTCTCTGGTGTCCACATACACTGTAAATGGCAAGGGACAAAATTAGCATAATATCACTTGTTCAGCAAAGCGACTCCAGCTGTGTCCCAAATCCTTGCAACACCAATGACCTGTTGCCTCTTTAACAGCCCACCTGCATTTAGAGATCAGCGCATTTACTCACCGTCAGTCGCTTTGCTCGCGTATCGCTGTCATCACAATACAGTGCAACGACATCCTGATGGAGTGTCACGACCCAAAATCTCTCTTTGCTTTGCCACTGTTGGCTCCTGCATCTGCTCGACGGCCTCTGATGGATCTGTTTGCACACAAAAGGTCAAAGAAGAAACTCTTAAGGCTAAAACCTGCATTCCATTACTGTAACTCTGTGACTCATTTTTTTTTTGGCGACTGCGTGTTTGTTGGTAGCTGTAGCTGCTTTCTGTTGGGGCCTGTTTGCACAGCTTGCGACGCTTATTATGAACACGGTGCATTCATCTCTTCTGTGTGAGACTCTTTTCATAAGCTGCAGTTTACACCGTCACGTCATCTTGTTGTATTCTGGCACTCAGCGGTTGGTATGATTGCTCTTTGACGGTCTGTTATGTGTGTGGAGACGCCGAGAGGAGCGGCTCTGCTTCGAGGTGCCGGGCTGCAGTAGAAAGCAGAGTTTGTATCTGTCGCCGCAGCTCCGTCTGCAACAATCTCTCATTAGCCCCAACGCTGGTCATGGTGGGACTATTGTATCATTTGACAAACAATGCCTTCTGCCTGTGTGCACAGTGGGAGGAGGCATTTTACATGGGCTTAAATCTGGGGTGTGTAAACAATTGTACTTTGCTAATACACACAGTCTGAATTCAGTATATTCTATACTCAGTAAAGCTGTGGCATAAATGCAGTGAATCTGCTTGAAGCATGTTCTACTCTGGCACAGTATGTAATCAGTCTTTATAGGCCTTTATTAATTTATAGTTTTATCCTTTTTTAAATGTAAAAGTCTATATGTTTTTTGTGCATGTTTGTCTGTAGGGGTTAGTCAAACCATACTGAGGATCAATAATGAATCCAGGCCTGTGGACATCTGTTAAAATACTTTTTCAAATATATTTACGGGATTATGGGAAATGTAGGACCCAGGGTTGTTGGAGTAGAAGTCAGGATATCTCGGCCCTATGTTGAATCGATTTTCACTGTTCTGTTTTTAATACGTCTCTCGTGAGTGGCTTAATTTTATGAAAGTGCAATACTACTTTTAAGAGCACCTGTGTGCCAGCTCACAAACTGTTATGTGTTAAGGTGCTTGAAGGAGTCTCGGAGATGCCTCTGGTAAATCTTGAATTCACAGGACGACAGCTGCGTGGCTTTGCAGGTTTAATTTTGTCATTTCAATTAGATTTTATTTTTTTGAGGCTTCAGTGATTTTATTGTGGAAATGCAATTTCATTTACTGTTTGTTTTTGCTGACAAACCTGAGCTGAACTTCTAGTTTCAACCTCTTAAATTTCATATGTTTAAAGCACCCTCTCTAATACAAATTCTAGATGATCTGTTCGATCAGTTTACACTGTTTCTACATACTTTTGTCCACATGTGCACAATGTCCTTAAAATAGATGCAGGTAACCAATAATCTGATACTTTCATGATGGCACAGACAGATCCTTCGGTTTTTGTGATAGTAAATCACCTGCATACTTCCAGAGAGAATAAGGTAGTGCTTCAATCTGCGGGGAGAGTAGATTCCTCATAAGATGAGCATCTAAAGTAAGTGACAAAATATAAGTGAACAGCATAACCATCTGAATGAATAATTCATGAGAACACATCAAACTCTATTACTCTTTGTAGGAGAAGATGTGAGAGATTAAAATGGGAATGTGATACTGGTGAAAATGTTCCTCCTTTCCCTAAGGACTAGAAATGTGGTGTCTCTGTCATACATATTGTAGTTTTAATACCTTCAGGCTAGTTCACAAACTTTAGAAGAGATCTGTCAGGTGTAAAGTAAGTTTTATAGTTTGTAACTCCGCCATAGTGAACAGTGTACATAATTTTTTTTAGTGTAACACTGAAAAACTAAAAAATTTGTAAAAATAAATTGTTGAGATAAAATGATATGTCTGTAAACAAAATGTTGAGCCAAAGCTTTCTGCTGCTCAGTTATCCATCGGTGCCTGTTACAGAATGAGCATATACTGCTTCAGTCTACTTCTACTTCCTGACTTTACTCAGATTGTTAATCGCTAATAAATATGAATTGTTGCTGATTTATTCTGAGGGTAAACGAGGCATGAGCCGATGTCTGGATATGGATGTGACACACCTGACCACTTGGTGGGGTTGTTAGTCCAGCTATTCTCTGGCAGGTGAAAGGGCAATATATGTTTTTTGGACGGGCCTGCCTCATGGTAGTCGTCCAGTTTGTGGATATAAAACGCTTGTGGTTAAAGAAGCTAAACTGCCATTAAAGTGCAAACGTGAACCTTAATGTTACCAAGGCACAGCCGGCACACCGCCTTCCCCTGCTGAATTGTTTTGTTGCAGCAAATCCCCAGACATGAAAGCCAAATGACATCAGTTCATGTATATTAGGGTTTTTGCATCAAAGAAACAACAGTGACATCCTCTCAGGAATAATTATTTAACAGTGCTTGATACCATCTGTTACTCAAAAACAAGGTGAGAACGTCCAAAAAGGACACATGAATACATTTAATATCACAGTCATGGAGATTAGTACTGATTAATGTGCGCTGACAGTAGATAATCATGTCAATATTTCATTATTCATATTCAGATTTTGTACTGTTCCAGCCCAGGGACAACAAAGTGACTAATCATAATAATGTCATAGGCAGACTTTAATAGATGCATTAGGATTGATATACCCCTGGGGTGAATGGGTTATTGCTCATAAAGCAGAATCATCTGCACTCGCAATTAAATCAGATAGCATTACAGGTTCATTTAAGAGACTTCTAGATAATGCAGGCATAGAGAAAATGGTCAAATACGTGGTAATTGCGACAAATTTAAGAGTTTGAGCAAGAATACGTTAAAGAGATTATCAAAGTGGTGTCTGTGTCTGGTACAGGCGTGGAATCAGAGCCCTATTATGACCATTCATCCATTTTAATTAGATCGACTTTGAGATGAGTGAGGAGACTGACCCGGTCCAAAATGCATTGCACAACACCAAAACATTTATGTCAAACTAAGTATACTGTATGCTCTACACTTAAAGGATAAGGCAGGCGACTCTTTCTATTTTTCTTATTGTCGACAAATCCAAAGTCAACACTGTGTGAGTCCATCTTTTAATACTCTTTCTGACTTCTCTATCCTCTCTCTCCCTTGCTCTCAGCCCCAAGCCCATTTATACATCTTTAAAAACAGGTCACAAATACATACTTTCACTTTTACAAGAAGGTTAGGTAATTTTCCACAAAAACACAAGTCAAACAGGAATAAACAGTGCATTTGCTGGGGACTATTTTCAGTCGGGGATTAATACACATTTGATGCTCGAGTGAGTATTTTCAGCAGCAGGATGGCGAATGTGGGATTGACTCAAAGTAAACAGTGACTGTGTTCACTGTAACGAAGGGACGTGTCATCTGTTGCAATAGTCTGTCTCACTGATGTGTTTTAATAGTTATTGGACAACAATGGAGGTGGTCTGTTGCTTACAGGAAAAAGCTATGTACATCAGATTTGGGCTACACAGGCATCATTTCATTGCTGATTGGACAATAAGGAAAACTCAGCCTTATCCTTTAATAATAATAATATTAGTGTATTAAAATAAACATTATTTGTATTGCACCTTTCATACAAGAAATGCAGTTGCTTTAGAACAAAGAAATTACATGAATCAAGTGCTTCACATAAAAGACTAAAAACACAAATTAATGGAAAATGCAATGGAAAATAAGATCATAATAGTAAAAGTAAGACAGATGCATAAAACAGCGATAGAATTCCAGAATTAATTTAAAATGAGATGGAGACAGAAAATATTAAAAATAAGATAAAAAATAAGGATGAAAACAGAATTCAGACAATGCAAAATGAAACCTATTGTGTAATAAAAATAAAGTTAAATTGCAATACACAGAAAGTATAATTTGATTTTAAAAATTCACATTTCTGTCCATATTTTTCTTCTACAAATGTGGTCAAAATGCAGATTTTATTTTGAAAGATTTGCTGAATTGCTTGGTCACATCTTACACACACACACACACACACACACATATGCACGCACGCACGCACACGCACACAGACACACAAACACACACACAGATTTACCTTCACACAGGTGTACACACTCTAACAAAGGGTAAACTCTGCTGTCCCAAGAGACTTCTCTATAGTGTGTCCCATGGCGCTTGGGCTGCAGGCCCAAAGAGGAACCTACGAACAGTGTGTGTGTGAGTAAGCGTGTGTGTATGAGAGAGAGAGAGAGAGGGACAGAGGATGGAGGTGAGAGACATAAAGGGTCACACGTAATATGTATTTATATATATTTATCATGGGGAGATTTAAATGTTGAAACGCAGCAGTGCTGACTTGTGTGTGTGTGTGTGTGTGTGTGTGTGTGTGTGTGTGTGTGTGTGTGTGTGTGTGTGATCTCCAGCTGCTGTTTCACGGCAGATTAAAGCCTCCTGTGGTCAATTTGCTCTCCCTAATGTCAGGTCCCCTCAAAGACTCGAATCACCTGTAGCCTAGCAACCGTGGCCACAGCTAAGGGAAGTGCAGCCATGCATGCAAAATTTCACCTTTTTAGGTGTGTGTGTGTGTGCGCGCCTATATATTCTGTAGGAGGGTATGTCTGCATGGTTCAGTCCGGTGCTGTGTGAGCACAAATTCAGGCGTGGATGTTTTACTGTTTGAGGTTATTGTCTTTTTCTTCCACCTTTTGCACTGCACCCTATTTTCTCCCCCTTTTCCTGTTAATTCAACTTTACTCACACTCGTCAATGTCCACGTCCGGCATGGCTCACCTGGGAAGATGCCCGGAGCTGCTGAGAGGCTGGGTTTGGTGCATGATCTCAGGCTTCCATGGTTTGGATCTCAGCTTTTTGGGGCCGAGTTCATGCCTTCGCCTGACTTATAGATCGAACTGTCAGGTAGCGTGAGGCAACACGGTGATACATATTGCCCGGATAGCACAGTGAATCGGGAATGAGAAAGAGAAAGGGAGCAACTGTTTCAGCATCACAACCATAAACCAGCTGGTCACTCACTGAAATACAAACCAGGTGACTTATTTCAAGCCGGATTTGCTCAAACACTAAAGACCTTTCTGTGAATCTTTTATTTATAGGAAACACAGCGAAGGAAAGAAGGTATAAAAAGTAAAAGTAAAAGTAGATCAGGTTCTTGTGGTTATATGCAAACGACAATAACTATATTCAGCATTTTTGTTAAATAAAGAAAAGGTTGATGTAGGAAAACTTTTTATTTCTCAAAGCAGGGTGCTGAAAAATCTTTTTCGTATCTGTAGCAAAATCTCAGGCGTCACATTGTGAGGAGTTATCAAAACAATTCCAACAACAACAGGTCATAGTAGGGGAGAAGTTAAAGCAACAAGCCAAAAAGGCACATAACATTTGCAAGCGTGTGTGTGTGTGTGAGAGAGAGTGAGAGAAAAAACAGGAAGAGAGAGAGAGAGAGCGAGAGAGGTGCAGGCAGAGCGAGGCGAACCAGCAGCTGCACTAGATTACATTAGCAAGGCATGAGGCAGCGAGAAGGTCAGTGAATCAGATAGCGGTTCAATATAGCAGCATAACTCGCAGGGCAGGAGCTGAGCTGGTCTGCTTTCCAAACGGATTGCTGAGGAAGCCTTGTCTTTGCGAATGTGTTTAAGGAATTTGCCCGTGCCGAGCGGACAGAAGAGCTGACTCCTGAAAATGGCAGCACATCCATTTCATCAGTGAGGGAGGAGGAACTTTGTTGCTGAGTGGATATGTATTAACAATAGAAAAGAAGAAAAGTCTGTTGTTTCGCTGGTGTTTTTTTTTTTTTGCATAAAACAAATTACACCTGCGAACCGTCTGTTTGTCCACACAGTGCGTATTATAATCTTTGCAACATTTCGCTGATCTCGTAAGATGCTCGCAGCTTTCAGGGAAAACCAATGAATGGCTCAGATTTGATAGATTGCAACATCAAAGCAAAAAGGATACCTTCAGTAAATCCTGCACATTTTTTCGCTGCCCGACAATTTGTAAAAATCAATTACTCACCGCGTCTACCCAAGAGCCGCACTGTGAATGAATCTAAATTTTGAGTGGCTATTAAGTCTCTCATAGATCATATTGACTTAGATATGGTCCCTCTAACTTTTAATGGCCGGCACTTACAGTAGATGAGTAGTTCAGCACTCTTAGCCCACATTATACAGTTAGTGGACACACAGTGCAATCAGGAGGGTCAGGGATTTTAGTGTGCTCCATTAGTGAAGTGCACTACTCAGTTGGATTCTAATTGACCTGCTGTAAAAGGAGTGGACGAGCTCGACCTCTCCCAGCGAAAAGTTACAGCCACTAATAGTTAAATCTGCCAGTGGGGGAAACCTTGTTACATCTATGGTCATCTTCAGTCAGAGATGTCCAAATCATTCATCAATGAGATTAGATGGAACGTGAAAATGTTTGATTACAGTGGCACATTAAGATATGAAAAAACGAAAATTGTAAAACATAGACATAATGGGTTAATTCAAAGATTATTTCCTTGCAGAAACTAAAAGGAGAACAAAGAAACAAATGCAGAGTGGATGAAAATGTACCAACAATCCAATGAAAAATGGCTTTTAGAAAACCACTTACAGAACAAAATACAAAGCTACAAGAATGAGAAAGTAAAGAATTTTCATTTTGAATAGTGATGGGTGGTGGGAAAAAAAGTTTTTGATCCTCTCGGTGACACTTCATGGCGAATAAGAACTTTTCTCACTGTTTGACTTTAACTTCCAAAATTCAAAGTTAGATTTGAAACATCAGTCAGGACGGTAACTTGTGGAAATTTGACCATTTTTCACTGTTCCACTGTTCTGAACACCCCAAACAAAATTCTCTGGCGGCAGAAAACCTCAGCACATAAAATCAAAACGGTATCTCTGGGCCCCCTCCCCCGCTTTTTTATTTTTTTATTTTTTTTATTTTGGTAAACTGACCTTCCACCAGAGTTCACTCGATCAGATTCAGCATGCCTCTGCAGATTATAAAGTGTCTGGACCTTTAAATCTCTTGGGATGTTGATGCTCATCAAACTATTCAGTGAGCACTCATGCCCTGCAGATTGGAGCACTGTGACCACTGCAATTGGTTTTGTATTTAGTCACATCTTTTTTTGTCCTTTAAGCAGAGCAGTGGGCCTAAACCATGCGAGGAAAATGCACCCTACCACAATTTTCTGCTTGTTGAGAACAGAGTGAAGGATGACCACAGAAGTTTTTCCTCACTTTTGCAGAAGGCCAGAGCCGGTGATGTTGGACCACTTCCCTAAAAAGAACATTGGGCTTTATAAAAGGAATTTATGGCCTTTACAGCCTGTGGTGTGATTCCTGTGTATTTGGTCATCATTTCAGTTCAGATAACATTTTACCAAATTTAGAAGTCGGTAGTTTTCAAAGCAGGCAGATAAGAATGGGCTCTGATTACATTTCCAGAGATTATGAAATCAGGTTGCGTAACACACAGAAGGAAAAAAATTCAAATATCTGCTCTCACATCACAAACCGACAAGAAAACACCACACGCTGCACAACAATATTAAGATTATCTTTCCAACAGGAGCCACTCTCTCACACACATACTCAGCCGCACACACACAGGCTAAACAAATCAAGTATGTACATCAGTCTCCTTTTAAGATCAATGTCATTGCTCCTTTTAAGAGCAATGCCAGGACTTTTAGACATCTGCAAGCACTTCACACTAAATGGACAAAATAGCTGCATTTGTTTACTGCTCTGCAAACAGTTTAAAAAATGGTACAAATATGAATCTGCATTTGTTTATCTACAAGAACCAGTGTTCAAACAAAAAGTCGTGCTTTTCAGCCATCCACCTGAAAACAGTCTGTAGGAGGAGGAAACAGAGGTTAAATATCCAATGATCTCCTCGCTCTCAAGTTCACTCCTGTTCAACTTCAACAGTTTGCGTAACTCCACAGAGTCAAAGTCACAGCGGTCTCTTATTTGAGCTTTGGCCAAACTTTATGTTCTTTTCCCAAAAACTTTTTTCTTTTTATTGATTTTCAACCAAGAGGAATTGTACAGTGTAAATGTTCTCATGATGGCAGGTCAAACATCAGAAACAAACCTTGAACTGAATGAATGAAAAGGTGGTTACCGGTACAAGAGTGTAGCAATTAAAATGAAGTAAAAAACTAATAATATGAAATAATAATAATAACAATAGCTATGATGAGGAGAGGTAAATAAAATGAGTCTTGTAAGAGGTCAATGACAACATATTCTGGAAATCTGGAAAGATGCCAAGAAGGATCTCCAAACCTTTACAATCAGATCCACAGCAAAAATTTCTCAAGCTTCAGGCAACACATTATGTTCTTAAGCCATTCAGAAAGTGTGGGTGGGTCCTTCCATCTCAGTAATACTGCTTGTCTAGTTAGAAGAGGGGCAAAAGCCAGATCATTACATTTAGCTGTGTTCAAATGTGCATCTTCATCTGCAACTTCAAACACGACTGTTGTGTTCACTGACACAGTTTAGAGTCTGAGAAATACGTCTCTGGATTTTCATCTGAGCCGACACATGTGGATCAATGAAGCATTAGCACCTTTACATTTATTGATGCCGTGGTTGACTTTGGGATCCATTTTGAGCCTCAGTAATTTCCATCGAGCAGGGAGCTGTGTCATTTTCTGCTTAAGGACGTTATGAAAGGACACATCAGCTACTGTACTGCAGGGATCAAATTGCAGATCTGTGAGAGTTACCTAGGTCATGCCTCTCCTATTCTGTATCCCATCCTGGACTATTCAGTGTCCTTTAAATAGAGACAGTGATGGGAGCATACCACCTGCTCTTGTTTGGTAAGAACCACCAAGGGGAGCGGACAGGCCTTTTAAAAGAAATATGCACTCAGTTATTTCTCCTCAAAGAAAATCCTGCAGGGAGTGGATTTTTTTTTCCCGTCCGCCTTTGTCCCTCGTCTGTGGGGCAAAGTGATTCGCTGTGGTGAACTCGGTGCTTTCATTCTTTCTCTCCTTTGTGGATCAGCTGAGACTAGAAGACTCCTAAACATGATCCTTTACAATACTTTGCTACGTACATACATACATCCAGATGTACATGTCAGCCAGCTGTTGAGTTGTGGTCAGATTTAAGCAACCTGGTCAGCCCTTTTTGTTTTTGTGGTCATTTTTCAGTGCTGTGAAAGAATAAAATACTTTGTTGATTTAGTCACCGTTCGAGGATTTGAGGTCGTCTCCCCTCTCAAAAACATACGTCAGTTACTCCAGCATATGTCAGTATTTCATGAAGACACTCCCCGTACATACAGCTTCATGTTTCCTCACTGCCTGGATGAAGACAGCGAGTGCATGTTTTGACAGCGCGGACAGGTCTATCTTTTACAAGTCAAATTACAATATTCAGGACCTCGGAGACACAGCATGCAAGATACGCATCTTTCTGTCAGGCCACATTTTCTAAAACAACTTAATGCTCTGAGGTGAAAGGATACATTATGCATGAGGCTACGATGAGAGAAAATGATGAAGCAGATGAAGTGAGGAATGAAGAAATCAAAGTTGGAGGCTGGAGAAGGTCATGTAGCACCTGTGGTCTGAAGCCAAGGTCTGAAAAGTCAAGCTTTGATGCTGCTAACCATATTTTTTTATTTTATGAATGGGCTCACTGTAATGAGATTTGTAAGGTTGATATTTGGTCCTGGTGAGTTATTCAAACATAAAACCATCCTTAAGAGCACAGGTCCAGAGAGCATGTGTGGATTTATAAGGAAACTGTTGATTCTGTCTTTCAGGACAGCGCCAATCATTTACCAAGTGTTGATAACAGTTTGCAAACCTTTTTTCACAAATTATTTCAAACACACCAACACATAATTTTGCCTAATGAGATATCAGTGAGGATGTTGACAAAATAATGCGCCACCCGCACAATCCTGTCTTTGAAGTGAGTGGCGAGCACGGCCAACGCTGCGTGATGTAAAAATAGCTGGACAGGAAAAAAAAAATGTTAATGAAAATATCAAATCCACATTGGATCTCCATGTTTACTCGAATGGCTCGAGAAGTGAGTTTCCCGTATACTGCGTGCACGTTCTCTACGTATACACAAGAGGCATTGTCAACGTTGTATTTCATTGAAGGTTGTAGGTGGTTTTGCTTCCTTTCCTCCAGCAGTTTTCTGACAGCTGCTGCCATTTCTGGTCAACTCTATCCATATCACAAGCTGTTGTTGTTCTCTTCAGTGGCTGTGTGTTTTTGACTCACTGTATATATTCAAGTTCCTGTCAGTTCACACTTGAACTCTGAATGTTCTCGTCAAGTCGGCTGCGAGGGAAAATAAAGCTTTTTTTTTTGTTTTGATCCTCGTGGGGTTATAAATTCAACAGGAACTGATGTTAAGCTCACAACTAGGATAGAGAAACAAACAATAAACCAAAGATGATATAGATGGAGATATCATAGAGACAGATAAAGTGATGATGGAGTATGAGGGAGTGCATTACTAACCTTCAAATGAAAGCTATGATTAATTATGTTGCTAATGCTAAGATAATACTCACCAAAGTATCTGCAAAGACTTCATGACGCAGTGGCTAAAAATGGGTTCAACAGGGCAACAAGCACATGTGATCAGACAATTGTACAAGTTGTCAACAAGCCCAAAGTTTGCCTTGCAGGTTTATCACCCTCCTGTGGTCCCTCACAGCTTTGTACAGGAAAGTTTTGACAAGTATGATAAGTTGAAGTTGAGCCAGCGAGTCGGCCTGGATGTTCACAGAAGACTGGATAATGATTTTACAGTTTGCCTTCATTTAATCTTCCAACGAGTTTGACTAACTGGGAGTTTGTTTACAACTTGTATTATTTTCCAGCACTAATGTTTGCTCACCCTTTGTGTATATTTATTCTTTCATTCCGAGATGTTCAGCATCTCAAGTCAGTTTTATTTATATAGCCAAAAAATCGTGAATCAGTTTGTCAAGTTTGTCTCAAAGGTGTTTGCAATCAGTGGCAGCATCCTTAGACCCTCAATTCAGGAAACTCCCCTCAGATACCTTTAACAAGAACTATAATGGAACTATTATAGAAATGATGTACTGAGCAACAAAAATAGAACCCAAGTAGTTTTCCTTTAAAGGGATAGTTTCACACATCAGGAGACCTATTTACTCGCATTTAGGACACAAACGTTCAAGTGGTGTTAATCTTCAGCAAACAAGTGCTCGGTGCTCCCTCAAAAATTGAACTATAGGTAGGATTTAACAGTGAATACCCACCGTCTATGTTGGCCCTGCTGTAAAACTATTGAGCTGATGGCAGCAACCGATCACAGTGACTCTGAACTACCAAACAAGCGACTACTTGGAACTGCAATGAAAGCCAGATTTTCTCCAATGAGGGAAAAGGCCTTAACAGTTTTCAAGGCGAGCGTCTGTGTGATTGTTAAGTTTGTGTGTGTGTGTGTGTGTGTGTGAGTGTGTGCGCCTGCTGATAGGAGCATGTGGCAGACGTTGTCATTCTTCGTGTGTGAATGTGTGTTTGGCGTGCCGGACCATTGTTGGAAAGCAGAGCGAGGATCCTAGAAGCTGTTGGAAGGAGATGATTGGCTTCAGAACACGGTGGCCCCTTTGTGACAGATGGTTGGGTGCTGGGCTCGCACAGCCGAAATCACCCACTCACACATATGTGGACTCGCGCAACCTTGCATACACACACACATTGAGGAAGGCATACAAAATGTCCACGTATGCACCGATATACATAGATGCCCGCGAAAGCGCATCGAAAGAGAGTTGTCGTCTTTATCTATATCTTTGGTGATATAGGCAAAAAAAAAAAAAAGAAGGAAGGAGCATTGTTTATTTACAAAAGCCTTCAAATACATAAGCACAGAATAATGACACTCAAACAGACAGGCAAATAAATAGACACACAGCCTGACAGTAAGACAGATGCACAGACAAACACTCAGGCAGACGGGCATGAATTTGGAAAATGGCATGAAAACAATATGTGCTCTAACCAGTGCCAGTGTTTTGGTTTTACTCGGGGTTTGCAGCCTTGGGTTGAACACAGTAAAGCTTTGCTGTGTGTCTCTCTGAACAAACAGGAGGGGATCTGGTGCCTGCTGCTTCTGCTAGCCAATACTGCTCTCACTGTCACCGCCACCATCATCACAGCCATCAGCGTCGTAGCAATAAATAACACCACTGCGCTTGCCATAGTAGTGCGCACCGTCGCCATTGCCAGGAATCAAACATCCAGGCAGAGCCGGTGAAACAGTCAGAGAGAGAGAGAGAGAGAGACAGAGAGAGAGAGAGATAGACACACACAACGGGAACGTCTCTTCATGAGCAGCGATGCATATGTGCCTATGATCTACATGCACAGACATTTTGAAGGGCAGTGGCTCAATTAGAAACCGCAATCCTGGAGATTATGTCAATGCAAATGAGAAACAGAAGGCACAGCATGGTCGAGCCCAACATCCATAGAGAACATGCTTGACTTTCAATAAATTCCTACCATAGCAGCTGCACAACCCGGTCTCACACAATGATGTTTAAATTCTGCTCAATGGCTTTGAGAAATACAGTTTGAAAGAAATTATATCGCCAACTCGATTATGTTAACTGGCAGCATTTTTGTTGTAATCTAGAAAGTGCTCTTGCAGCACACAGAAGTCATCAGGAGGTGGATGGTGTGATGTGGGGATACAAGATGCAGGAGACCGGGGGATGGGAGGGTTCATGTCCTGCATCAGAAAGAAAGACTGTGCTTTTGGTTCCATTTTGAAAATTTAAACACATCTCTTGTTTCCAGTCAACTTTTTCAATACTTAACCAAGACAATGATCTTTTCTGAAACGATATAGGGTTTGAGTCTAAACATAACCATGAAGCTGCTTTAGTTACAGAACAAATGGAAATTATTCTTTAGGTATAGTTAGTATGAATGTTAACAGGCAATTTTCTTTTTTGGAAAATAATTACATACGTTAATTTAAAACATTTCCTTATGAAGTTGATAAAAAAAAAAACAATCTAGACGCTCTTACAGTTTTGTTGTAGTGTAGCTGATATTGCAAATTAGAAGGAGATAATGTTTCTAGGTGACAGAGTTGCTTTACAAGACACAGCTAAAGACACAGTCTCCAACAAGCTCATGCTGGATAGGCAAGCTCCTAGATGCCTGCAATGTTTTTGGAAGAGGAAAGAGCCCCTCCACTGTCCACGTCCATCCCTCTTCCTGCATCTAAAGTTGAAATACGGTTGGAGGCTCCTCTCCAGCATCTTAGCATAAACCAGACCTGAGGAGTAGTGTGTTTCTTTCCAACCTGCAAGTCCACAGGTGCTGCCCTCAGCCTCCACAAAATACTGACACATACATCAATCTTTAAAGATCTCAGTAAATCGTGTGTCTACACTTGGTAGCTTATTCTATATAATATTTTGGAAGCAGCAGCAACTTCCTCTAAAGAGATAAACAAGGCTTGTAAGTCCTACAGCTCTGCTTCCTCCACCGAGCATGTCCTGCACAGTGTTGGACAAAGTGTTGAACCTCTCTCCATCCTTGCTTGTGAACGACTGAGTCTTTCCAGGATGAACCTTTCATACCCAATCATGATACTATCACCTGTTACCAATGAACCTGTTTACCTGTGGACTGATCCAAACAGGTGTTTTTGGATCAGTCCACAACTTTCAGTCTTTTGTTGCTCCTGTCCCAACTTGTTTGAAACATGTTGCTGCCATCAAATTCAGAATAAGTAGATATTTACAAAAATCAGTTAAGTTGATGAGGTAGAACATTCACTGTATTGTCTTTGTAGTATTTACAATTGATTAAATGACAAAAATGAGAAGCAAATGATCATTTTCTGTTTTATTTACCTTTTAGACTTTTAGATGTCCCAACTTGTTTTGTATTTGGGTTGTAGCATAGATTTGAAATACTGAAGTACCCCCAAACTGTATTTAAGTACAGTACTTGAGTAAATGTACTTCTCACCTCTGGTTTGTCCATATAGTTCCAATGCATTTTGGTTGATTAATCAAATATTCAAGCTTTTATCAACCATTGCTAAGAGTTGGACCATTACTCAACCCAGGACATTATATAGTGTGTACACAAGGCAGACTTGCTTTTTGAGTGGGTGCTTAACAGGTATTGATCATAATGTAATTTATTTGTTCTGGAGATGCTCCTCTCTCAAAAAAGTGCTATGGAGCAATGGCATGAGTCTCTATAGCCAGATTACATCTGCACAANAAAAAAGTGCTATGGAGCAATGGCATGAGTCTCTATAGCCAGATTACATCTGCACAAAAAAATATGCATAAATCAAAATATCAACTGTACTCAGATGTTCCTTCTTATTGCACCTTTGCTCTTTATGCGTTTCAGCCTGCTTTACAGTCAGTAAACCTGCCATCAAGTGTAACGTTAGCCTGTTTGCCAATCACCATCTCTCTGAAGACAATATGGCTCCTCTTCGCTCAGAAAAGTGGCCAATGTGTCATCATCTAATCTTTGCAGCCACTGCCATCACCACCATTATCACAGCCATCATCGTTAGGGAAAAACAACACTGCATTTGCCAGAACAATCAACAACTCCCCACAAACAATACCTTTGTATTTGCACGCTGCCAGCAGCTGCAATCATCATTACTGATCTGGAATCAGTTGTCTTTTTTTTTTTTTGTCCCCCCCCCGACAATAGTCACAGACGTCGAAGCTGTGAAAGCCGCTCGCCATTGTCAGCGCTGAAGCTGTTGAAAGGATGCTGGGAATGCTAACATTAGGGTCTTCACATCCGCATGAGTTTTTTTTTTTTGTCACGGCCAAAACTCCCAGTGAAACATGAGAGGCCATTCACTGCAGCTCCAGTCTGTAGTGAGCTGCTAGTGTCTAGTGACGGATAAAAAAGAGAGAGAGAGAGGGTACGAGCAGGAAGGAGTTGAGGATGTCATTACTACTTCCAGTATCTGTCCTGGCAGTTTGCTTTATTGGGAAACCACACTGTGACTGGAGAATGCCCTCTCGATGACAAGAATGAAGTGCCCTTGAGAAAGACATTGAATCCCCACCAGCTCCAGGCAGCAGGAGAGCTGTTCTGCAACTGTGAGCCTGTTCCCCCGACTTCCCTTTGGAACAGAGGGAAAACAGAATTTCTCTACCAGGTGTTCTCGTCGAGCTTAAACAACAAAAACAATGGAGACTTGAGATAAAATGTAAAAACTGACTGACTGAAATAAAACTTACCTGCATGCAAATTAAACAATTTTGAATAACTGTGAGACGTCCCGGAAGTGCTCCTCAACACATTTGTTGGATTTCTACAAACGTTTGGGATGTGCTCGTTAGAGAAGTGTCGGACCTTTGGTGAATTCTACTCAAGATGGAGAATATTTTTCCTCGCTTGTTTGAAGAGAGAGAAAAGATTATCACAAACACATCATTGACCTTAACAAGGCTGGAAAAAGACCAGGCTAGACCTTAACTCAGAAACCTTTGGCTTGAACAGACATTTATGGATTTTACATTTGTTATCTATAGGCTAGAATGTCTTAACATAAGCCTTTTGGATCAACAAAAAACAAGCTGTAAATATCTGCCTATGCTGAATTTGATGGCAACAACATGTTTCAAACAAGTTGGGACAGGAGCAACAAAAGACTGAGAGTTGTGGACTGATCCAAAAACACCTTCTTGGATCATTCCACAGGTAAACAGGTTCATTGGTAACAGGTGATAGTATCATGGTTGCATATTAAAGGTTCATCCTGGAAAGACTCAGTCGTTCACAAGCAAGGATGGAGAGAGGTTCAACACTTTGTCAAACACATGATTTTATAAAGGAGATTACTACATGGGCTCTTTGGAAAACTGTTGTTCTGTTTTTATTCATGTTTTGCACAGTGTACCAGATTTTTTTCAATGCAGGATGTAGGTGGTGTTTTTGTATAGATCAGCATCTATGCATTCCGTTTGTTTTTATTTCAAACCATTTTATCTCAGCCCTTGGATCCAATGAGCACTAGTTTAGTCTTAACACATTAAAAGGGTCACTTTGCGTGAGGGAGAAGGGTTGGTGCATCAAACCAAACTGAGACAGACATGGATCTTCCCACGAGACAACGTACATTATTTACACACCATCTGCTGGTCCAGTCATCAGCGGATGAAGTCCTGTCCTGTTTGTCTCTGCTGCATAATGTACTAAACAGCTTAGTTAATTTGATGATCTGTGCATACAAATGAGGAGGGTAAAGACGGCCGGTCTAGGTTTGTTACAGCAGAATTCAAATCTTAGCTCAATATTTCAATCTTCATAAACTGGGCATAAATTCTGCAACTTGATGTTTTCAATTATAATAATATATAAATATAAAACAATTACAATGCATATTTATAATCTTGTGTTTGTCTTGAAGTGTTTGACTGGATGAAATGAACTCATTAAATTAACTCAGGCTTATTTCCGAGAGGATATAGAGACAAAAACACTTGGACATATTGTGTTTAGTGATATTTTAGTGATAATGATGCAGCTGTTGTTGCTTTCTGTTGCCTACTTATCAGGGACACAGCATCAAAACTGTTTCACATTCTGTTGATAATTTTGATTGATTTTGAATTTTTTAAAGAGCTAAAGTTTTTAACAAATTCTTACATATCACACCTTTAAGACACATATAATAATCAGCAAACAAATCCACATCACAACAACAAACACTGTGACTTTTCTCACATTTAGAATTGAATTTATTTCGGTGAGGGTTGGCACTTTCTGCAAGCCGATTTTCATAGATCCCTCATACTTAAACATCACAGCGCACCAGTATGACTTAGAGTCAAAGAGGATTACTAAATTCTTTTTAATAAATCTTGAACTTTACCTCACCTTTTTTGTGACGCTGTAAAGCAGGATAGACCGCAGCATGGGTGCTTTCTCTGCACTGACACAAACAGCCGGCTTTAAGCTCAGCATGCCCCCTGCTGCAGCTCCTCCACGGTGCTGGAGAGGAGAACATGGCCGGGTAGAAGTCACTCTATTCAGCTGTGTAGCCTGCATAGAGACAAATGCAGTGGAAATCTCTTCACACATTCATCATCACAAACAGGGCAATGATTGGCTGCTTTGAATGCCAGCTCTTACTCTCACACTGGTTTGCAACTTCTGCATGTGGTTCCCACTCCGGTCGGTGATCGAGCCAGTAAAGCATCACATTACTGTTGTGAGTCGTGCATCGCTGTAATGCCACGACTTACGTCACAGCACGTTGACAGATTGTGTGTTCAAGGAAACGCTGCCCCTGAGCAAGAACAGTGTGATCCTACAGTGCTGGAAATGTTGCATTGAAATTAAGAGACTTCACAGGGGAGCAGATTGCAAGCAGAGCCTTCGGGGAGTGAAACTTCCTGAATGGGATCCAGTGCTTTATTAGGCCCTCGTGAGAGTCACTTGCTCTCCAAGGAAATACCAGCGCTGACAGTACAATCACTGTTCACACAACTCATCTCGCAAAAGCCTGTAAAAGTGAGAGATACCAACCTGCCAGTTTCTGAAATAGGAATTCCTGAGTTGTGATTCATAATCTACCGCGGGGAGAACCTGATGATCCGTGCACAGCGAGAAGTTCACTCACCTTTATTCAAGTTTTTGTTCTCTTGGTCACTGTCAGAGAGGGTTTGGAAGTGAGGAAGAGGTGAAAAGGCTTCTGGTGTAGGTAGTGAGTTATATTCAGCAGTAACTATACACGTGTCATGAAGAAAACTGCCTGGAAAACAAGAACATGTAATGTCAGCTTGTAATTACCAGTTCATCAAATTCTACTCCTCTGTCTTGGCAAACGAACACAAACAGCGCTGTGACAAAGTTAAACGTAATGTCATGAAAGAAAACATGATCTCTCACATATAGCTCTAACAGTCCTTTTTGTCATTAGTCAATCAACCAGGAGCAAGTGCATGTCAGAGGAATTACAACATTCATTAACTGACTTACACAACAAATGTAATATTATTTAAGTGCTCGTCTTCTCACTGAATTGATCACAGATGTGTCAGTATCTCAGTGGCTTTTCATCTATTTACTACACACAACTGTTATTTGGGTCAAATTTCGTCGTCACATCAGTTTTTGTAACAGGATAGATTTGTCTATTTTACAGCTGATTCACTCAAAAATTGACAGAAAAATAAAAACATTTGTGGTGTCTGACAGTGAAGAAGCTGTGCGAGTCTGTGAAGAAGAATGTTTGAGTTGTCGCCCCGACCCGAGATCAGATATTCCACTTTGAGATTCTCCGTAAACAACAAGAGCTGAAATATGTTTTGCTGACAGTAATAATGCAGTGACAAAACTCTACTATTAAGGAAGTGAAAGAAGGCTTTAGGAGCACAAGGCTGCTGTAATCTGGATGTATAAACTGTGCAGCGATCGGAAGAAGATCCAACACGATGCTCTTTATTGCAACGGCGGACTAACTCAGACAAAGTGTGCACATTATACACGGCAACACAACACATAAAACAAACTTAATAATTAAACCGACAGTCCAATCTGATCATTGCGTTAATGGCAAAAACGGAAGATGAAGTGGACTGCGCACTCATCTGGGTGCAGCTCGGTTAATAAATAACATGCAGTGAAGCTGAGAGTCTTTTGATTAGGCAGTGTGAAATCTCTAAAGTGGACAAAGGGGTGAGGTGAGGTATCCCATTAATGTCAGAGTGTGTACCAAGGAGAGCTAGAGGGCAACAACAGCTCCCCCATCGCACACATTTGACTACGGAAGATTTGTCAAAGACAAGTAGCTCCTTATGAAATAATATGCTTCCGACTGTGAGGCTCATGCTTGTCATTTGGCAGAACTGCCTTCTACATCACATCGCGGCAGGATGCTGACATTCACACCACGGAGCGAGTGTGATCAGCTCTCACCCAGGCAGATGAAAAGTGGTTTATATAGAAACTGAGAGGCAGTATCATATGGTTGCACCTGGTGACAGACTGTGGTGAGAACTGAGCCATATTAAACCCAACAACTCTCTGTTAACGAGAGCACTTTCACTTCCTTTTGGAATTGAGACGCCGTGTTCGCTTTTGATATTTCAGTGATTTTTCGTGCCACGTTTTGTCTCATCCGCGTCTGAGTCACACACGCACGCACACACACACACACGGAGTGAAACAGGAAACACCATTTTTAAAGTGGAAATCGTCAACAGTTTATTATTGAACTCACTCTGTATTTCAACTCCAAAAGGAGTCGGTTCAAAGGAGACTTGAGAGCACACGCTGACTCATGTCCTCCCCCATTTACTTTGGCCTTGATGAGAGCGGAGGATCATTAAGTTGCTAACAACGGGAGAGGAAAGACAAGAATGGCTGGACACATCACAGTCTAACAGCCATCATCTCCTCCACAACCGCTGTAATGCTCTCCGGTGTGATTTTGATTATAAAGGCGTAAAGCTGGGCACACATCACTGGACATTACCGAGTACATTGAGAACATTGTTATTGATGACCAGATGTGGTCTGCGGCAGTGAACATTCCTCTATCCTCTTAGTCCCTTTGATTCAGCTGACTGAAGTTTGTATTGTGGATGAGATGAAAAGCTCATATTAACCTGAGGCAGCGTCGTATCCACAAAGGTCTCGGATACTCTGGTGAAGATGCAGGGGGCAGTGTTATCTCACTGATGTGGCTCCACCTGAGTCCTCTCTGCCGTCCTATAGGGGCCCCTCAAACGGCGGACTGAGATCAGCACTGCGTTTTATGTCTGCAGTGTTACTGCCTCATAGTCGTGACTGTCCCTCAGTAGCTGAAAGGTCACAGTGAATGCGGATTAAATCTGTGATTTACTGTTGGAGTCAGTTATCCTGCGGTGCATTACTAATTTGAAATCTCGCCTCAAAGTTGAGAGACAAACACGAACAGTGCACTGCAACTATTATCAGTCTAATGATCTTTTTGATGAATGCTTTGGTAACTTTTTGGATTTATTGATTCCTTGAACATTATGAAAAGTGCCCTTCACAGTTTCTCTGAGACCAAGATAACTTGTTTGCTCAAAAGTCAAAACTATTCAATTTTCAATCTTTAGTATAAAGCTGATTCTCTGCCTGTCTGTATGTACTGTATCCTTTATATATCTTGAGAGGTGTTCATCCAATATGCTTTACACTTGGTGGGTGCATTGCAAGGGCATGCAGTGTTGAATTTAGTGCATAACTTGGGGTGTCTGGCCGCCTTCAGCAGGAAGTTATGAATTTTATCAAGAGTAGTGATAAAGTGATTAACATTTAATTCATCGCAGTTGGATCTGGATGAAAAAACTCTTGTTTCAATGGCAGAGCTTTTCTTTGAGCATCACCTGCAAATGCTGATAACGTTTGTCTACAATCACTTTTCTAAATTGTATACATAGAAGAATTGCACATTTTACTTTTCTTGTGTACAGTGTGTCTCTGGCCAATATTCAGTCAATTAAATGTCATTTAACACAGCAGAAGAAACAACATCTAAACATCCATACGTCCTTATGGTGGGTCTGGTAATGCTGCATCTAGAACTGGTTGATGACACATTTGAAATATTGAATATTAACGTTTTCTCCCTGATAAAATTACTCAAATCTGTTATTGAAATCTGTCTCATTACTCAACCAATCAAATAGAATCTACAGTATAAGTAATGCTAATCAGGAAGATAACGTAAATAATGTGAAATATCTGAATGCTTCATCCATCAAGACAAGAAACATCCAAGCTCTTAACACCTCATTTTATTGTCCCAACATTCAAAAGTACAAATAATTCAAACACAACAGTTTTATGAAAAAGAAAAAACAAACATTTACAGCAAGATTTTTATTTTGTTTCCAGTTTCAGAAATGACCTAAACTAGCAAGGATAACATGAAGTCATTCATCGCAGTAATTGGATTAATAATAAGAATAAGAATACTAAGAATAATAGCAATAATAATCATAATAATCATCATTGATAACTGTTAAGTAATAACATAAGCAGGAGAGAGTAGAGAGAGCCGCGGTCATGGGGCCCTGTGAACATTTTTTCGTCTTTTTTGTCTTTAAAGATTTCGTTTATAGATTTTTCAGATAGTAAACAAACACGTCTCAGGAGGAAAATGAAAACTGACAAGAAGAGCCTAGTTCCTCTGTTCACCTTCCCTCCTCCACTACTGGCTGCGTTGTTCCTACTGGCAGGCTGCCACTATAAGGCGCTACAGGGGATGGTGTGAGCCATAGGGGTTGGGCATAGAGCGAGGTGACGCAGCCCCATGTTTCAAACACCCTGACATGCACACACACACACTCACATTTTGAACAACCACATCTGCCACACACACACACACATGCGCGCGCACATGCACTCAGGGAGACACACATATACATCTGTATATATGCGCACTAAAACAGACCCAAATGCACAATCACACACACATAACCACAAACACTGAACATATGTCTATACTGTACATACGCACATTTGGATGTACTCCACGCTAACAAACATATGAGGACAAACGCACAACACGCGCACAATTACATAAAGGATACATGCATACAAACATGCACACATGCGCGCACACACACACACACGCACACTCACGCACATGTGCACACAGGGTCTAGGCGGAACACAGGCACGCATCGTAAGAGTTCAAAAGTCATACAGTGTAGGAAATTAGTTCACACATCAGAACAACATTCTACTGGGGTCGTTGCATAATTCAAGCTCCCGACGGCGGCGGGGAGCATGAAGGGGTCTGGTTGGTGGGTGGGTGGATGGGTGGGTGGGTTGGTTGGTTTGTTGCCGTTATGACATTAGAAAACTATGTGATTGGATGGCGCAGATGATGACTGGATAATAACAATGATAGAAGATGACCCGGCCTGTCAGATGACTGAGGTGTGAGAGAGAGAAGGATGTACTTATGCGAGCATGCGTCTGAGTGTTTAAAATGCTCTCCACACACCTCCTTCATGTTTTCAAGTCTTAACAACAAACAAAAAAAATCCAATTCCGTATATTTATACTTCTGGAACCATTCCCTTACCTTTCACCTTTCAAAATATATAATATATATCATATTAGAGTATATAAAATATAGAATCGGTACAATCCCTTTTCATACCTCCAGAGTACTTCTTAAGTATAGCAACAACTGCTGTAAATAACAGTTGGTGTGCAATGGTAACAATTTCTCATTTTTAAAGATTTGTTGGTATGTCATTTGAAAACATGATGAATAGTTTTAAAAATAAGCTTTGACTCTTAAGTGATTTTGACCAATTTAGTCCAGTGCAATGAATGACCCTCAAACAACAATGGGCATTTGCTCCTTTTTGAAAATTGATCTGCCCAAGCCTCCAAAGAGCTGAATGTTATATAAAATGTTTTTTTTTTTCACTGAAAACTGAAAACTATGCTTTCAGACCCACATTTTTGCATAAGGTTTCATCACAAAGCGGTAGTAAGTGGAGGGAGGGTGTGGACGGAGTGGCTTTTTAGAACTACACAAACTTATCACAGGTTATATTGAACCAGAACGACTGTTTATAACATTCTATTAAGACTAAACTTTATTGAAAAAGATCTAAAGATTTCATTTTAACAAGACAAGAAAAAAGCAATAGCAAATTTAACTATTAACTAGGTTATGCATAGCGAGTAACTGTTTCTAGTAATAAGGGAAGAGCGTCCCCCAACCCTCCAGACATTTTTTTCAGTTTTCTTGACTTTTAGATTTTTTTATATTGTAATTTTGATATATTGGTACAAAGCACAAACGTACTAAAAGTTCTCTCAGTGCAGTGGACTACTGGAAGAGCCTCTCCACTAGTCGCTTTGTTCCCTTTTGCTCAGAAACGCCCCCTCCCTGTACCAGAATCACGCAAATACACAGACAATGAAACAAATAAATACATAAATACACAGATAAATTAATCAATTAATAAATATATAATAAATACAAATAAATAGAAAAATAAATAGTTTAAAAAATAGATAAGGAAATAAACTGCTAAACAAATACAGTTATATTCTAAGCTTTTGTTCGGTTTCTTTTTGCCGCGGTAGCTAACTGAAAAGTTAATCCAAATCTTTTTTTTTTCTCCACAAGCAACATGACAACAATTGAACAGTTTCCTCACAAGTTTTTCTAAGTAACTGAACCACCACTTCATAATAAGTTGTCATATGAAAAAGACAAGCTCAAACAAAAGAACAGTGACAACTCATATAGTACAGTAGATATTGTAAAACAAATGTAGACTATATATGTATATATATATCATCTATTTGTACACAGCAAATAAAGACACAGTTGTCATAGATCCTTTTTAAGGAAACAAATATCTAGACTAACGGAACTAGCTAATCATCATTTAGTTTTTGACAAACGTTTCACGCTCAGCAAGTAACCTAAAAGTCAGCAAGCCAAACGAAAAAGAAAAAAAAAATTACAAAATAAAAAATTTGTTCAGTGATTCTTACAAGGCCCAAACTCGTTACATCTGGTTATTCAGCAAAGAAATAGTCTCACCAGATTTTTTTGGGCCAACAATAAACAAATATTAAACAAAGAACAGCAGCTCAAGTCAATGCCAACATCGAAGTATTTTTTTTCTTTAAACAACACATAGAACAACAAACTTGGATATTTAAGATATGTGAATAATGTAGTATAGCACCTACTGTTGATCGCTAAAAGGAAATTCTTTTCAAATGTAAGTTCACAAACGCAGAGCGAAGAAAATGATATAGATCATGTATAGTATGCTCTCTAAATGGATAGATGTGTATATATCTATTTACTGATATCCCATATTGACTGATGACGAAAACGGAAAAACAAGTGGACAAAGGGTCTTCTTGCTTTGGGCTCTGGACTATAAGGATGGTTAGGCCTTGGAAAGACCCCTCTCCCTTCCCTTTTGGGTATCGCTGTTGAATAATTACGCACTAGTAGGCCTACATATGTGAAAAATTACCAAAATCACCTGCCTCAGTTTGCATCCCTTTTCACAAAACCTTCCATCTACAAAATCACTGCCAACTTGGATTCCCCAAAAAACAAACAACCTTTGATCCTATAAAGTACCACGGCAGAACGACAAGACAAGGTGGTGCCCCCTCCCTCCCGCCCCGGCCCCCCCTAGTTAGCCAGTCAAAATATTTTTCTCTTTTTTCAAATCCAGATTCTTGTAAAAATTCTTCAATAATTATTATTTTAATTATCATTTATAAAAATAGATCTTCTTTCTCTTTATTTTTATCTTTTTCTAAACGCATTTTTTTCAAGCAAAGAGATCTTCTCTTTGGCAACAGTGTTATTTTTTTTTTTTCTTAAATTACTGAACGTGTCATCAGGAACGCTAACCCATCCCCTCCCTCGCCCCATCTCCCTGAACCCCTGTGAGGAAAGACATTATGTTTTGTTTGCGATACAAAACAAAAACAATGTTAGAAATTCTTTTTTTTTCTACATCAGAAGTTACCGGGATCGTGGAATCCCATCTGTAATCGATAAGGGGAAGATTTTAATACACACTAAAAATGAATGAATGGTTCACCAATTTAAAAAAGAGCCCCCTCCCTTTCACCGACAGGGAGGTATATATATATAATACTAACGACAGTGGATCCGGATTTACAAAAGAAAAACAAATCCTGAATCAAGACAGAGAAAAGGTTTCAATCTAAAAAGGACATTCTCTTCTCTGAAATAAGGGGATACAGGGATTTGCTACTGTTTACACAGAAGAGAAAAATCATTTTAACAACCACAACAAACAGAAAGAATATACAACAAAGAGAAGCCTGCATTATCACAGGAGCTTCCAAAAACTCATGAACATTTTCATCATTTCATTTTTGTAATACTTAGGCAACATTGGCTTATAGGTCCAAAGTTATAATATAAGCCATTTCTAGTTCAATTTGTTTGATGGTTTGTCGGTTGCTTTGTGTTCCGGTTGGAGTTTGAGTTTGCTGCGTTGGATGGCTGTAGTAAGGTGGTAGTGGGAGTGACTGAAGGGGCTAAGGGACGGGTGGAGGTGGAGGGGGGGAGGGGGGCAATTTTGGAGCAGACAAAGTCGTGGGGCAACTGCTTCTACCTGTTAAAGTTCAGGACTTGTGTGTCTTGTTAGTCTTGAAGGAGACTTGCAAGACGCGGTCGCCCAACCTGTAGCCGTTGAGACTGGCGATGGCCATGGCCGCCTCGTCGTAATTCGTCATGGTGACGAAGCCAAAGCCTTTGCACTTGTTGGTGTTGAAGTCACGGATCACCTTGACGTTGTTGACTGCGCCGAAGGGCCCGAACAGCTGCCAGAGCACGCTCTCGTCTGAATCTGGGGACAGGTTGTACACGAAGATGCACCAACCAGTGCCCGTGTGCCCAGGGATGTTCATGCCCACCAGGCTGGTCATGCTGTCGATGGTGATGGGGGAGAACCTGAGAGAGGAGGCAGAGGTGGGACAAATGGAGGGAGAGCAGAGAGAAGGGGAGAGAGAGGAGAGCAGATTTTAATTGAACAGGTTAAGGCATAGAATGAAACTCAATGTCTTCATCTACTGTTCATGAAATGGCCATAAACCGGTGAAAAACCTATCTTGTTTTATGAGAGCCCAATTTTCAAACTGAATCGTCCTTCCAAATCTAAAAGCTTGCCGTGACGCTCATCTGCATGATACTGTCTGCAGCCATATTAAATAACAAGCATAAAAACGTCATCTGTTAAATGTTTGCAGTCTGCTGATCAAACCACAACTGATTTCCGAGCCACATACACAAATTCAGATGAATTACGATGATATGCATGGACGTCTACTGGAAGTGCACGTATGTTTAGGTCTAAATACACGGGTTGGTATGTGTGTCTGCAGAGCTGCTGCTAGATTCTCCCTGAGCTCCTCAATGCTGAAAGGCGTCCTGTCAGGAGTGACGACAGTGCTGCATGCTGGGCTATATTCTGCTGAAGGAGATGCAGACGAAGGTTCTCTCTTTGTGTCCTTGAGTGGCTCCTTTAGGAGCTAAATTGCAGGAAGTTGTTGAATTAAACCGTTGCTAGAAATCCATCAAAGATCATGCACCAGCCTGCTAAATCTGTTCTCATTCGCCTCATAATCTTCTCCTTTTTCTTGTGATGCAAGAGATTTGAATCCTCAGTTGACTTCACTTAATTGCCTTTCCGCTCAAAGGAAAGGGAAAGGAGGAAAAAAAAAATCCCCACTTTTAAATAAAAGGTAAATGAGATAAAAAGGTTCATTTCTTATGCCACCTCTCTCCAAGAAACGACTATAGGCATTATTGGGTGTGCTTTAATTGAGATTTCCGCTTTGCTGCAGCTGTCTCAGAGAAGGCTGCTTTCTTAAGGAAAGGGAGGGAGGGAAGAGGGAGCAAACTAAATGGAAAATGGAAGCACTTTACAGCCCAGTGGCATTAAGGTACAAAGTGTATTCCTCCCACTCCTACCGCAGTCTGCAGGGTGTTCTGTTCTGTCCTATTCCAGAGCTCGTGGCACTGATCGATAGCGCCGCTTGCTGCTCGGAGCCCCCACCCCTCTCTCTCTCTCCAGCGACTATATATGGCCGCCAATCGCTACGACCTTCCTGCATGACTTTGGTCATGCAGAGTTTGCTTCTGGCCATTGTGGCTACTGTGGACGCTCGTACAAACGGCTAGGGAGGTTAGCTCATTGATGGTAAGGCTTCTCTGCACTGGTGAGATTTTTTATCAAATGTGCTGTACTGGTACAAGATGAACAGATAATATTACTAAATATATATCTGTATGATTAAATAGATTATGGTATTATAAATCTATATGATTGAGATATGAGGGATTTTTTGGAATCACCATGCTGCAGCATTATAACAAGCTCCAAATCCTTTGTCTCACATAGCTTGTTGAGGCAATTTAATATTTTCTCCAGCATCAAGCAGGTGGAATCTTAACGGGCCTCATCAAGTCGAGGCCTTGTCTGACATGCTCGGCTGCCTTCAGGCCCCTCCTGCTGGTCTTGGAATGAAAAAAAAAACAACAACAACAAAAAAAACTTGGCGGTGATTTGTATACCAACGCTGGAGCGTGTGAGGAGGTTTGTGAGGGTGTGTGACGGTTTGGAGGCTGGCTAACACCGCCACTGCGAGGCTGCGGAGATGAGCGTGCCTGTACGTCCACGCCTGTCCGTGTGTGCATGTGTGTGCGAGCGTAGCCATCAGAGCGGGACCAAACACTAACCAATGTTACAGACGAGACCAGGGGTTGCATAGCAACAGTGTGGCTGACCAGATATCTATTCTGTCCTTTCTAAAGCCGACCATCTCCAGCAACACCTTTCCTCTGTTTCCTTTCAACTGCTAACCTCAGATCACTGAAAAGCACTTCTAACTTGATACTTGATGACATGCTATGCAATCAGGATGGCACAATCAGACGCTATTTTCACCTTCAGCAAATGATTTAAAGACTCAGAGCGAGGGCACAGCGCTTATCGGGCACAGGAGGCACTAAACATTTCTCTCGAGCTAAAAAAAAAAAACTTCTCTGTTTGAGCTGCTAAGCTGACTTCAGATGGTGTCCCCTGTGCTTGCAACATGCCACTGTCAGCACATGAAACATCTAGCACCACGGTGGCTGCTGCTCTGGGTTATGTAACACCTATGGCAGCAAGAAAGCAAAATGAAACATGGAGGCGAAAGGAAGGAATTCGAGCAGAGCAGTGCCGAGCAAAGCTGGAGCTGTCTGCAGTGAAACAGCATTTCCTGTTTCCAGCAGGGATCCAGGTTCATCCAGCCTCATCCCATGTCCTCGCTGAACGCTAGCTAATCTCAGCTCGGACTGCCAAGAAATGAAGGCAATATATCATTTCGTCATGGCTTCCGCTGCACAGATGTAAATTTATCACAGAAGGGAAGTGTGTGCATAGTTGATAGTGGATGTACAGAGGTTTTATTCTAATGATGTAGTGAGGAAATACCTATAAAATCAAAGTGACAAATTGTCTCCTAAAGAGAGACCGTGCTATATAGCTGTAAAGCGACAAGGCAGGAGAACCTGAATCCGGTAGAAAAAAAACACACCTAGAAATTAGGAGTTTTACACCAGAGAACAAAATCCATTCAGTACACAGAAACAACCCAAAACATTCCAAACAACACCAGCACTTGTCATAATCAAAACAAAGCAAATTCATCACCACTGAAAACAAAGACTGATTGTTTTCTTCTTTTTTTTTTTTTTAACAACACCTTAACTGGTTCGTAGGGTTTCAAAACCAACTCAAGCTTGCGAGGAAAAAGAACAAACAAATCAAAGGAAAAAAAAATGCAGTTGACCTTGAACGAATTGTCAAACGCAAAGTGACTGCAAAAAATACAAGGAAACATAAACTGAGAAGAAAGAAGAAGAAAAAAAAAGAACAGAAAAAAAAGGATATTGAAAAATCATTGAGTCAACATGGACATCTGGCATTGGGTGAAGTTTTTAATTACCTCTTTACGCCATAGGCCATATTAAGCAAATTGTCCAGCCTGTAAAGAGAAGGAGGGTTCTGGGGTTAATGGTGGGCAGATGGTCGACTCACTCAATGGAACTAATGTTAAGTCCCTGTAGGAACTGCATGGTCCTCCTCACTCAAGAACAAACAAACCCATCTATAGTTGGCCCATTACACTGAGGAGCCCCACCAGAAAAATGCTATCATCAGTTAATGAAGCTACAGTACCATCAGTATGGTCGGCACTCGCTCGCTCGGCCGCTGCGCTACCTCGTTGGCTTCAGCGCAGATCAGAGTCTTACAGGCACATTGACATTATTGTAGGTGCGCCCGTTTGATTGTTAGACAAGACTAGAGCAGCGGACTGGTCACAGATCAGTATCACATACAGAGCACTAATGGCGGCAGTGCGGGGGCATGGCGTTGCACTCGGCTACACTAGGATGCAAGTCTAGCCGCAGTGCTACGCTAATCATCCACTTATTTTACGTGCAGGAAATTGCATGTGTGTATCCATACAATTCATGCCGCCACATTGATGGTTCTTTAGAAGATGGAGGTTAAAAGTATTCATTTCTTTGCCATAAGCTTTAATTTGCGTTAACTCAATTGAGAGATGACGGTTGAAAAAAAATGATCCAGAGTTCTGTCAGTGTAATGGTTTGGCATTTGAATAATGGTGACCGAGAGAGGTGATGATGATTAGTATGTTTTCTATGAGGTGGACCAACAGAAGAAAAAGAAACACAACTGAACATTGAACTAGCCATGGAGTCGTGAATGTCTGTCTTTGTGGATCGGGGGGGTCAACCTGTTAAGTGCTAACAGGTCAGGTGGAATGGCTGAGTGTTAGTCTGTCTGAAAAGGGTTAGTTTTGGGGACATGTTGTGGGTTTATAATCAGTTCAGCCCTCTGAGCTACAGCCATCGCAGGCAGCCAGGGTAAACTACAGCTTGTGTGTAAGCGTATGAGTGGTTTAAGAACCCAGTAGACTCTGTGTGTGTGTGTGTGTGTGTTTATGAGCCGGGCTTCAGAAACCTGTGGGCTGTATGAAACGTTGGCTCTCTTGGATGGATGCAGTCTCCTTGGTGACTCAATGACCTTCATTCCTCACTTGGGTCTGGCCTGTCTCATGTCTTATTAACTCCTCTGGCCTAATGGACAGGGGCCACGGCTTATTGAGCAACAGCTGGCCAGCGACGCCTCGTTCCTCTTGAAAACACTACAAACTCTCTGACTTTCACTCGACTATCAGGGTTGTTTCTCCTTGTCTCTCAGTCAACAAGCATTTGCCTTCTTGCAACTGCTGCACAACATTTACCAGGGAATTCAGCGAGCCTTAAAATCTGATTGTTTTTATCACAAAATAATCCAGGTAACCATTCTGCAGTTACACCATTATTATTTCTCACTTGCTGTACACACAACTTCATTGTTATTTGATTGCAATTAAGAAAGCAATTAGGTTTTGAAGGATTGCGATAAATGACTTGCATAATAATAATAATCATTATTTATATTGCAAATATTTAATTGAATTTACATTGCATGTTAGAGATAACAGATCAGTAGTCTTCTAATCAGGGACAATTTAACACCAGGATGCCAGGTAATTGTAGTTAAGTACCTTATAAATCCTGCAGAACCTGCAGAGGATCAGCAGAGGAAGAGCACTGTAATAACCTGTGGTTTAAAATATTACTTTAATACCGGCTCACAAATTGCACATGTTAATGTTTTTAAATTGGAGATGTTTAAGATGCATTCGAATGTTTTAAAATGTGAAAATGAAGTCATATTTTCGTAAGTGCTCAGTTAATTTACATAACCTGTTTACATTTTACATCAATGCCTGTTTTCAAATGTAGGCCTACTTATGATCTGGGTTGTATTGTTGCACTTTCCTTACTTAACGTTACCAAAATGTACAAAAGCAGCCTGAAAACAAAAGAGAAAAAAAAGTGGAGAAAAGGATATATGGAATCATTAAAGCAGTAATTAGCCCATTACGTGGGAAGGGAACAAGCAGGCTGCTTTGTGGGTAAATGAGTCAATTGGAGAGGATGCTCAGAGGAGAGGCGCTCCAGGCCCGGGGAGCACGAAGACATCTGCTGGCCGCCGGGCCGTTGGGCCACAACAAAACAACCTGCTGCTAACACACACTCTCTCTCTCCCTCCCTCTCTCTCTCTCTCTCTCTCACACGTGTACGAATGCACACTGATGCTCACCATGCAAACGACTCTGCCAGCTTTTCACACTGCCTCTCCAAGCTCCATATAAACAATAGGGCTTTTGTGCTTTCTATCAATGCATGTTAATGGAGGAATGGGCGTTTTTGTCTTTTCTTTTTTGAAACAAAAAATCTTTTCAATTAAAATTGGCTCCTGCCCTGGATATAATAAGGCTAATTTGCTAATTAGTACCATTAGTTACCGACAGAGGATCGGAAGCGAGCCGGGATCTAGGGCTCGGGCGTATTGTGCTTGTGAGTCGATTATGTTTGCTGTCTTGGAGGGAAACCGTAGAAGCACATTATACATTAACTTGTGTTAGAGCAGACCCATGTGATTTAGTCACACAGGAAAGATGTAATTATAACCGCAGTAGGCTCGCATCCTGCTCGGCCTACTTTTTTTTTTAAACTCACCTATAAGCAGCAGCACAAACTTGTTAAGAATGTAAAACAAGATTATCAGTGCTAATTTTCATTTCATTTGGTTTCAGGTGTAGGAGATCATTTTTATTATTTTTAGGTTAATTAATTTTTAAGTGTGAAACATAATAATATTGTATATCTTTTAACTATAGCTCAGGTTTGACTGAATTCGGTGTTGCATTGGAGGGGGAAAGTCCTTTTTGCTGCTGTTGTCCTCAAAAGATTTAGTTAAAAAAAAAAAGGGAAACTGTGCACATCGGGCACATTTCTAACTTCTAAAGTGTTGAGGTTTTAGTGGAGGGCTTGGGAGGAGAGAGCAGGAGCACAGGGGACACAGTGAGGAAGTGTCCTGTGGTTGTGAGTTGTGATGAGAAGCGACAGCTCTCCTGCCGAGCCTGTAAATTGGCTTGGCGTATCACAGACACACAGCCACGCTACATCGCTCAGGTGTCACACCAGGGAAGCCGCTCCAGAAGAAAAATACCTTCCAAGCTCTGACTTTGATGGAGAGTAAACAGCACGACCGGCTTAGTGTTATTGAAAGAGAGAGGAAATTGTATAAGCACACATTCTGTCTCCAATTCTGAAACATTCTTGTTGGATCAGATGATGGAGCTCAATATCATACGATCACCTGTTTCTGTCTTGTTGTTTGCTGTTGAGGTGACCTCGAGGAGTAAGGCCTAACCAGCTGTAGGTGTTGTATATAAGTTTTACTTTTAAAGAAGGATTGTTTGTGTCATTAGTGAGTGACAGGAAATGACCAGGTAGGATGCCATAAATACAGTATGCTGGCCATATACTGTATATGATGTTAAGTGAGAGCTTGTTGTGGAGATTACTGACCTGGGCAAAAAGATTCATTTATTTATTTTACTTATTTATTTTTGGAAATGACTTGAGACAGCTTGAGGTGCTTCACATGCACTCAATTTAATTAAGTTGAAACAAGGTTAAAACCTAAATCCTTAAATTTAATTTGGGAATCGTTTGTTTTAATTTGCCCTTTGTTCATTGGATTTAAGACATTAGTGTCTCTTAAATAACTCCAGCTTCTAATGCAGGGACTTATACAGGATTTAATGCAGTAGATTATGTCTCGCAAGTCCAGCTGATGTATATTTATATTAGAAAAAGAGAGTCGGACTACAAACATGCACTGCAACATTCTGGTGCATCAATGTGAGCATATCATGCAGAATTGGGGTTTTACAGTCAGAGAGATAATGAAGTGCGTCTTTTGTTTGATAAGCATTTATAACATTTCTCTCCAAACACATGTTTTTGCCCAGGCCTCGCAGGGAATATTCTGGGAAGGGTTGGCTCGATGGCAGCATGATGAAATGAGGGGAAATACGTAGTTGTGAACGACAGAACCCCACAGTCTCTTATGAACAAGTTCCTCTCTGATCTGGGTGGACCCACACAGAGCACTCACAGGGCCTGTTTTATTGACACCTGCACCAGGTGCACAACTCACATCTGTTTGTTCAAAAGGGGGACGTATTCGCCGGAAAAAATGTTCACAGGAGAAAAAGTTGCATCACTGTTGATACACGGACGTGGCTGTGACTCACGCTCTCCATGTGTAGGCGTTAACATCCCCTGTTCGAACAGTGCAAATTGCATTTGGTGCAAATGTTTTCCAAATCAGGCCTGTTGTTTGGAACAAACGTGTTGTTTACAGTCACATAAACCAAGAATAATTGCTATCGAGTTTGAGACTGATGACTGATGACATTAAATCTCTCATATGAAATAGCAATCCTGTTGGTCATTTAATGATACCAAACACACTGGTAGTGCGCAGGTTTTTTTTAAATGTTAATCATCAATCGCACCACATTAGACGACATGCTGTTTTAGAATTCATGACATCACGTATAAACTTCTATTGTTTATAAAGTTTGCCGATACATACATACGACTTCCTTTCCATCATTCTTAATTTGAACACAGTGAAGTGGAGATTCCCAACTTTCTGAGCAGATCCCAGGTCCCAGTGACCCCTTTCTTGTTCTACTTTTATTTCTCGGGCACTTTGTGTTTCATTTGGTTACATCATGATGTGTCTGGAATAGAGCAGGGAGGCAGGAGGAGCCGCTGGTGCTGGGAAGTGTGTGTCCCACTCCAAAACCTACTAGTTCATGTAACAATGCTGTGGCTATGTTATAGATTTATGTTATGGTCAACAGTTTCAAGTATATTAACTTTCTGACAGATGATGCTTTTTTGTCACTTGGCCCTTTCAACAGTGCAGTCTTTAACTATGACTGACCATTAGTTTTAACCCTTTATGTATATAAGTTGGGAAAAAAAGGGTGATTTTTTTCCTTCCTTAACATCCTTCCACTTTGCAGCTCTATGACAAATTCAGCTGCACATATCAATCGTCAAACAGGGCTGAATTCAAATTACCGAGGAGCCAGTCACTTCACTTTATTTAGGAATTTTTTTGATGGGGTCACCACGTTAACATGAGAGGACTTTAGACTGGATCAGCCCCTAAGGTTGGGAAACTCAGCATTAACTACACACCTTTCAAAATCACATACCCATAATACATCTCCATGACAACACTACCTGAAGCCTTTTCCACTCTATCCTGTTTTTTTCTCTGCCCCCAACTCCTCCTCCATGACCTTCTCCACGCCCCGCCCCAGCACTCACCTGAACCTCTGAGCCTGGTGGTGGAGGGGGCCTGGGTATCGGCGATTGGGGGACTGGTAGAGTTGCGACAGAAGGGCTTGGCTGGTCTTCTGGCTGGGGTTGTTGGCGAACTTGACCGTGATGGGCTCGGCAGCACCCGATGGCTTCTGTCCATTCAGGCCCTTGATGGCCTCCTCAGCCTCTATCCTCTTATCAAAGCGGATGAAGCCCACACCTCGGGAGCCACCTGCGGGGCCAGCAGATCACAAACAAACACAGGCCCCTTTTACTTTACAGGGCTTAGACAGAACAGCTGCGATCAATACATTTGTACGATGTCTTTTTCTCACTCTGACAATTCTAAACACTATTTTCCCAAGTAGTTTTTATACTTTTGCACATGGCAGGAAAATCTTTGGCTATATATCAACAATCTGGAAATAAAGCAAAATAATTACTTGTCTTCCAGGATAAATTAAGCTCATCTAACTCAAAGATGTATGTATAAACAATAAGATTTCAAACTGTTCTCCATCCATTCCCACCCTCGTCTGAAACTGAAACCTGCTGCATTTCACACATGGATTTACATCATGGGGAAAGACACAAGAGGAGACGAACAGTATAATAGCAACACACACCGGCATCTGTCCTATGTGTGTTTGAAGCCAAACAGTCCGTTCTTCCATCATGCTACCTCCAGTCACACTCAGCCATACAACACACTCCTCATGCATTGTTCTCAGTGACATTTGAGCCATTTCCTCTGAGATATTTTTTGACTGCCACCTGAGAGGAACATTTAGAGAAGCGCTTCCTGGGAGGTCCTTTATTGGTGCCTGCGAATGCTCCGTGTGCGTTACTGACTGTATCTATGTGTGAGCGTGGATGTGTGTGTGTGCGCGTGCGTGCGTGCGCTGGTATCTATTAATGGATGCTGTGCCTTGTTTTAATGAGGCTGCCTAGATGGCCCAGAGGATGCTCGCTCACTGACAGCAGCACTCTGCCGAAGAGACTATTTACATAATACTGTGTGTGCACACGGGCATGTCTGTGTGACTGAGACTGAATAAAAGAGAGGCAGTGAGAAAGAGGGGAATTTTGTGTTTGAGCATCATTGTGTGCAGTCTCTTTCTCACACATAAAAACCTTCCTTATTGTTATTCCACATTTTTGTACATGCCATCCCTCTCCCCATCTCTCTCTCTCTCTCTCTCTTTTTTTTTTTACACTTCCTGTTGGTTTGTCTCATGGTGCTCGCTCCCCTGAATTCTTATTCCGAGAAGCACCTTGACCATCTCACGCTGCCTTTTGTTCTCTTTTTCTCTCCAGGACACAGGCAGCGCAAGGTTATTTACTATCCCACCGAGCCGCAAAATAAAAATACACTCTTTGAAAGCCAATCATTGATGAAAAATTATGTCTTCTCAAAATCTCACGATGGACATAAAAGTAAGAGAATTTCAGGTGAAGCTTATTTTTTGCTTCTTATTTTGAGAGAACTGAAATAAAACCTGGGAATTTGCTGACGTTATTTTTATACTTAATTTAATTTACAGCGCAAACACTGTAGTGGTGAAAATCGGCTCCTTTTTTTTTTTGGGAAGTTTTGTTAGATGTGTAGGTTCAGACTCTGCATCTGGGACACAGAGGAACAATCTTACTACACAGTATTCACTGACCACACACACACACTTGGTCATACACAGACCTGAACCCCAGTGTTTCCCTTCCGCCTGTTGGATGATCTCATTAACTCCTATTCTGCGTAAATTATTCTGCTTTATTCTCTCTCTTTTTTTTTTTTTTTTTTTTTTTTTTTTAACGTTTCTGGCTCCCTCCTCCCCTGACAGGCTTTCATAATTTCCCCTTCCTTACTTCCTCTTGTGCCAAACTCTGTACCTGCACGTTTTAATTAGCTTGTCAGAAGCAGAAAAATAACAATTCTAATGGGATCTACACAGTGCAAACAACAACCATTGCTGTTCCTGCGGTTTCCTTCATTTATTACTGTAGTTGTCATGCATGTGCTTTACGTGAGGTAAAATGCAGGTCACTGCTGTGTCTGTGGGAAGAGCTGTTCTGAGCTACCGCCACAGACTGTGATTGATAATAGAGATGTGTAGTTTGTAAGATTTTTAAATTTAATAAGCATCAAAACTTTTGATTAAAAAAACGTGGTCCGCCTTGATAACTGAAACCTGCCCAGTTTCACAACAGTCTACTGCTGCAAGGCAGGGAAAAAGCCTTGCTCAAGGGCACCTCAGTGGTAGTAAGGAAGAAGAGAGCATTGCTCATTCACTTCCTCCACTGAGACGAGAGAGGAGAAGAGAGAGGACTGTATTTGTCCTTTAATCCTCACACTTGTTTGGCCTTGAGCTGCTCCTCAGCTTGTTCTGGCTGTAGGGCCCCCAGACAACTGCTTGGCATACTGATGAAGGCATGGCACAAACACACACACACACACATATGCACACACACAGGCACACATACTTAAGTGATAACTTGAAGAGGTGCTACTGAGAACGAAGTGTGAAAAGAGGAGTAGATTTGTCCACGATCATTTTCAATCGGCTGTGACTGATTTCAATGTGTCTGTATGAGTGTATATATGATATGAGGGTTTGAACATTTCTGTGTGTGTGTGCACTTTTGTTAAAGTGTGCATCAGATACTCTTGTCCTTGAGTTTGTAGAATAGCATTGTAAGGAGGTGAGAGAGGTGAGGTGGCAGTTGACCCCAATCACCCATAATTTTAACTAAGAATACGTCTTTGTGTGTGTGTGTGTGTGTGTGTGTGTGTGTGTGTGTGTGTGTGTGTGTGTGTGTGTACAGTTGTACAAATTGTACAGTTTCAATTCAATGCAATAATGCAAACAGCCATGATGGAGCATAATGATGACGCCCTGAAAGAGAAACGGCGTGGAGTGAGAAAATGAGTGCAGCCAGTGAAGAAACTGTTAATAACAAAGGACAGGTCAGCTTGCCAATATGGAAGTTCTTTGGTTCAGGACTATTATAAATAAAAGTAAAAAAATAAAAGCTAAACTGGACTTTAAGTGGTTACATTAAACCATTTTTCTTTATCAAAAACAGGTAATTAAAAATGATCCACAATAATCAATATCGACTGAAAAGAAACATTTTATCATGATTACTTTTTCAGCTATATCAGTGTGTGTGTGTGTGTGTGTGTGTGTGTGTGTGTGTGTGTGTGTGTGTGTGTGTGTGTGTGTGTGTGTATCGAGAGCATACTGGAGCAGTCTGGATATAAAACGCAATTTATTTGAGTAAGAATTCAACTTTGAAATAAGCCCCTATGAAGTTCAGGTAGTGAAACGGGTTCTTTGGCTCTCGCACAAGAGTGAAGGGCCCTTGGTCACAGTTGAAGGTTGTAGTGAGAAACACTTGTTTGCTCCTTTCAGCATCACGAGAGAAGAGGAAGAGAACAATGGGCAGGAAAAAACACACATGTGGGTTTACAATCTGATCCAATCTGACCGTCCATTATTTTACTTGTGCTTGTTTTTGCTTTGCATACCTCTCTTGGTTTTTTACAACCCTATAAAAATGTGTTGTGTCTCAAACTGCTACACAAATAATTACTCTTTTACTTCTAATTATTCCTCTGTGGGGAGAGAGACAAGCTAATGATATGCTAATACGTATCAGTGGAATAAACAAAGTTGATCTTGAATTGAGTTTAAAAAATGCATTTGACTTTTTGATTTTCAAAATAATTCCTCACATGGCTGCTGATGCTAGAACGCACCTTTAATGTCATGAGGTTCACCAGACGTCACATTAGTGAATCAAATACTCCATAACTGTATTTATGTTTAATGTGTTCTGAAGTTGTCACGTCAAATCAAATCACTGACACAACATAAAAAGGACTGGAAGACGGAGCAGGGATGTATAGTGTAGATTTACTTCGTTGTGTTTTCCACAAATGTCCATGTTTCATATCATTGTGTTTTTAATAGCTGGACAGTAACAGGCTTTGGCTGAATGGACAACATCATTGTTCAAAATAAGAAAGGTATAGCCTCATCCTTAAATATTATCCAGGTATTTATCTGAGAGAACTATTTGCAGATGAAATGAATGAACTAGTTTCAAATCAAAAATCTCCCAAAAGTGTATTCAGCGGTCTCAGATCACCACTGTTGTGCCACATCAATGTACTAACCTTGACGGGAGTTTATTTTTCTCCTGTTAAACATTATAACAAAAACTAACTTGCAATCTATGAAGCAAGCTGCCAGTCGAGGGAGTCCAACCTAATGACTGTCCTTTCAACCAGCCCCAGAAGCCTCGGCTACTTATCAACGGCCAGCCAGCCATACAGGCAACATTAGAGCACAATGTACTTACTAAGGTACAGCAATCTGTCTTTCTCACTCTCTCTCTCTTCTTCTTCTCACTCTCTTTTTCTGCTCTCCCTCTCCTCCACAGTAATCAACAGAGGCTTATGTAACTCTCTCTACCTGTGCTTATCTCTCCCTAACACACACCGACAGGCACATTGGCTGCCTTACTAATAACACGCTACCTCAATCTGGGGAGGGGGAAACAGAGGGAAAGAGGTTGGGGGACGAGAGGGGTGTGAGGGGGGGGACGGGCGAGGCAGGAATAAAAAGGAGAGAGGGAGAGAGTGGGGACGAGGAGCGAGCGAAGGAAAGGACAAAAGGAGAGAAGGTGACGGAGGAGAATGTTAGGAGGTGACAGTAAAAGGATGATGATGAAAGGAAACAGTGCTATTCTTGCTTGCTCCTGCCCAAACAAAGCCGCTCTTTCTCTAAAAACCCACTATCATTTCCCCAAACACTGACTGACTGACAGAGAGAAATGACTGCTCCTCTGAGAGACCCAGAAGAGAGGAGAGTGGTGAGAAAAACCTGGCTGCTGGGTAATGAAAGACACGCACTTTCTTTTCCGTTTCATGCATCCTCGTAAGCAGGACCGTACACTCAGAGACACACGAGCGTCGACACACGCATGCATAAGCAAAAAAATCTTAAAATGTTTCCAGGTACTCCGCCGCTCCATTTCTCATCCTTTTATCTTTCACTTGAGGAGCTATATTGTGCCAACTGTATCAAATGATTCCACTTGCCTTTCCAAAAGTTGTATAATATGGCAGAGGCAGAAAGAAACCCACTTCCTGCTGTCTTCTAATTATGGGGAGGGAAAAAAAAAAAAGCAATGTCCTTGTTTTAAGTAACATTACTGTGCCGGGTACAGATGGCGTTTGAAAAAGCATCGAGAGGAGAGAGACGTGGAGACTTTGAAGAGTGGAGGTGCCCTGTGCTTTAGCCTTTGTCAGAGCACAGCTTCAACCATCTGTCTGATGTGCGTGTGCGTGCGCGCGTGTATCGACGCGCATATCCGTATGTGCTCGCGTGTGCATGCGTGTGTCGGCTGCCGCAGAGGCGCCAAAGATTATGAGAAAAGATAAAAACTAAAGGTAAAGAGAGATGGGAGATGATAGTCAAGGCTGCAGTCGTGCCACCTAGAGGGTGCACCTCTCCGCTCGTATTACCTTGACCGTTCTGTTCTCGACTACCGAACAGGCAGAGAACAGGGATTCAGTGTGGTGTCAGTCTGAAGGGGAACATCCATTATTCAAGAGAGGAGAGGAGAGGAAGGGTAATTCCTTTGAGGGGGGGGAAAAAACACTGCAAACATGAATGGTGTTAATACAAGAAGAAACCAAAAATTGTGGAGCTCTGCCGGTTCGTGAGGAAACTTCCAGGGCTCCACGGCTTTGGAAAGACTTGCACGAGCAGTGGCATTTCCCTGACCTTGAAATGCATGTTGTTTTGGTATTTTGCACTCGGCGCAGCAGGTATGGCACAAAGGTGGAAGGAGAGGTAAAAGAAAAAAGAGATGGGAGCTCCATGCAGATGAGGCAGCGCAGAGATAGATGGTGGTGTTTTGGTGAAAACTGGCTTTGATGGTGCACTGAGAGTAAGAGGGCTTGATCTTGTTTTCAATGTCAAAAATATTTTATGAGCTTTTTGAGGGCATAACTAAATTTCACCATTAAGAGCAAACTAAATGTTTGACAAGACTGAATAAACTGAACAATAATTTCGATTTAGCAGCAGTCACATTTGAATCAACCATGTGACTGCAGAGCGAATGCCAGGAAAAGTCTGTGCAGCAGATTACTGGATTACTTTTACAACTACCCGTGATTCCTTTTATCCAGTATGAAAGCTTCCCTCTTCAATCAGTCTATAAGTAGAAAGACAACTATAGGTGTCCAACCTGCTGCTTCTAACTTTAAAAAAAAAAAAGCCTCATCAAGCATCTTATTATTCACACCCATCCATGTATCTTGAGTAAATCATATCCAGACTGCTGAAATACTGTCACATGAAACCGGTCAGTTATAACTTCCTGGGGACACTTTTGACTCTCTCCAATCTGTTTGTGTCTCCGTCGCTCTCCCCCCGGTCTAAAAATACCAAATTACAAGGGGCAACAGCTGTGTGCTTTCTGGCTTTCTTTCCGAGTTATCTGGCAAAAAAAAAAAAAAGCGGCGTTTCGGTTGTAGCTAAAACAGCTTTCGTTAAATTTTACGGGGGTGAGTCACAAAGCAAGTAATCTTCAGGCAATTTTGGCTGCAGTGCCGTTGTTGTTCCATGTAAACATAATCAAATCTTTACAGCCTCCAACAGAGTCAGTAACTGCACACAACAGTTCCTGTGTTGATCACAGAGTCCAAATAAAAATGTACAACGCCAATGCACACCAAACACGACATGACCGGACTGTCAATACCTCCATAAACATAAATTCAACTTTAAAAGGCACATCATGTGCTTCTGGCAGCATATTTCTAATGCGGCATGTTTGTGCATTGAACTTCTCAAACAATGTGAGGTTTTCAGTCTTGGAGGAGCAAGAGAGAGATTTTTTTTTTCCCTGAAAGCTCCAAGAGAAGACAGAATATAACTTGGCAGCAAATAATACCAAAGTGTCTGAAAAGCTTTCAAACATGGACGCCACAAATCAGCAAGATTTCAGGGTAAATCAACCTTCATTTAATGCTATTTTGATCAGCAACAACCTGCCTATCACACAACTGTGGTTCAGTGCCAGATAACTGTTCACTCAGTGCGCAAAACAAAGTTGTTATTAGCAATACTCGCCATCTTGAGTCGTACGATGCCATGGGAATCCTTCCCATCGCTACCTTCAATCCGACATGAAGGGAAGTCAGCATCAGCCTTTTCGCAGCCGGTCCTTACACACACACTGAGCAGCAATTTAGTTTCACATCAGAGCCGGCGTTTGTAGAAGCCAAGTATGTGGATCGATGGCCGTCATTGATCAGGTAAGCATTGACCTCTGCTCGCGCACAGGTCCGGGATGGAGAACTAGGAATAGCCAACTATTGATCCAAGCTGTCTCTGATATTATATCTGTTTCAAATTGAGGCTAGTCTAAACCAGCTGTCAGAGCACGAGATCACGGCCCCGGCTGCCTTCCCTGAAGGTTAGAAAGAAGGGAAGGAGGGGGAATCCGGCCTGCGCTGTTTGCACTAATAAAGAGACAAAATATGCTTATCCATTCAGAAGGAATCAATAGAGAGAGGAAGGGAGCGAGCAGGGCGAGGGGACAGAGGAGGAGATGGAGAGATATCCCTGTCAAGCTGATGTTGTGTTCGCTCTCTGAGTCTCTGGGGGCAATTTGGCAGTTTTAGTGGATTTGGTTTGGGTTTGCTTCTGACTGTGAGTGATGCTAACAGTGATGTTTTCAAAGTTCCTTCTTGTCTTTATGAACAGAAGAGTGACTGCAGGGTGCATCCTGTTGATGAGGAGGTCATTTAGAGAACAGACTTCATGTTCCCAATTTAGCAGAGCAGGAGCTGGGGATCATCAGCCCATCTGCCAGTGGTCACTGGAGAACATCCGTTACTTCAACAACTTTATGTAGCAGTGTGGTTTCTATGGGGTTCAGTCTCTCGGCGGCCTGCCCTGTTTCTGGAGACAATGTTGGGTTGTGTCTCAAGGAGAGATGGTGAATCAGTGAGAGAATTGGATTTCAGGCACTGATTTGGCCCCTAATTCAATAAATATGGGGACACGGATGACACACAACTTGAAGGCATCGTGATAATGACGGCAACATGCAACAAATAAACTGCACTGAAGACACATTAATTACTTTTTTTTTTTGCAGCGACACTATTTGCATGACACCTCCTGAGGCTGACCTGGACAGCGCATCTTTTTTTTTTTTTTTTTTTTTTACCACAAACCAGCCTGACACACATCACAAATCTGCCCGCATCTCGCTCTCTCTCCATCTCTCTCTGCCTCTCCTTTCTTGTTCTGTACTTAGATTTTTGGCAGTCACAGGAGAGTTTTAATTTGCAGCCCATTTCTCTCTTAATGGCAGCGAATGTGTGTGTGTGGGTGTGTGTGTGTACCTCTTGTGTGCGTATGCCCGTACAGTAACTGAGAGAAGAAAAAGACGAGTCGATGATGCCAGCATGCTACTCTCAGGGCCCTTCTAAAGTCCTCCATGTTTTTAATCACCAGCAACTCTAACATCTAATTGATCATTAACATTTCTCCTGCTGATCCTTATCCCTCTGGGGACACCTTGCAGAACATCTCTCTCACATTATTATCATTTGTGTCTGTGTGTGTGTGTGTGTGTGCGTGTGGATATACTGTATGTGTGACTCTTTGTATATTTCAGCTTTAAAGCAGATATGTTGGTAGTAGGTAGGGTGGTAGTGAAAACGGCAATTAATGTAGTTGAGGGCGTTAGCAGGCTCTCAGTGTTTAAACACCTCCGGCTGTGTGTATGAAAGTGTACTGACCAGTGATAAATCATGCTGCAAGAGAAAAACTGTGTCTGGTAATGACAGCTGGAGTTCACAGAAATTAGACCTTTCCATCGCGTTGACGCCAGGTGACGTCACCAACTGTGACTTTCTCTATTGAAAGTGGCAGATTTTACTGGCACCATAAGTATTGAAGTAGAAGTCATTTGTGCATTCAAAATGACTTACTGGGACGGGGTTCTGCCTAAATCCTTTAAATTAATGCATGATAGTTTGGCTTTTCTTTTTGGAATAAAAATGTGTTACAATGAAAGAAAATGCAAAGTGTGGATGAATCAAACATTAGCATCACACACAAGAATCCCTTATTAAACTGTGTTAAAAATGTGCTACAGTAGTGTGGTATACATATCCTTGTCAGTATTTGATTTTACCATTGCTAGTGTCACAATTTGGATCAGCATTTTCCTCATCCAAACCCAGGTTCATTTAAATTAATTTAACTGGCCTGGTGTTCACAGCTTGTCCTCAAAACACTAGTTTGTCACCCTCAATTGAATGAAAATTTCGTTGTTGGGCAAAGAAATGGACAAAAACAGGGCAAGGAGCTGGAGAATGTAGCCAGGACAACAGTATAGTAAATACACTGCAGTGGATCTAATGCTATTTAAAGGTATATTATGCAGGATAGTCCTTAAAATGTATAAGTCATACAAAATAATCCCTGTCAATCATCACTTATGACCCAAGAGAAGTGAGTGGCAGTGTATTTATCCACAGAGCTCCTGCCCCTCTGGGACGATTCGAGGCCGCAACCTTTGGGCGGTGGGTGTGTAGCCCCCAACCCAGAACAGCATGCAGGGTGTGAGGTCGGGACTTTAGAAACAGGTAGCCGCCAGATCATGAGCAGCTATTCGAGTGGGCGCTACGGGAACGGTGGATAGAGGTCGTTCCAAAACCAGAGTGAATCTGGGGTTGGCTGTCAGTCGGTGGTGAGCATTAAAGAAGAGGAGGGGGAGGCAGAGTCAATTTCTGTTGGACGTGTAGATGCTGGTCATCAGTTTAGTTAACTTGCTACAATCGGCTTTTCCATCACAACAAATGTAATGTTCCTACAACAGTAGCTTGCAGTGTATGTGCAAATTAAACCCAACATAACATGTAAGTGTACATGTACAAAATACTCTGCTGAGCGGGGGAGGAGGGGTCAAGTTTGCATGTTGTGTTTACGAACATAGTGAACCTTTAATAAAGAAATGTGTGAATACTCAACCTCCGCTTGTCAGCTTTAAATCACCGCATGCGAAAGAAGCAATTACGTGAAATAATCTTCTCAATTGCGCATCCTGCTTTGATCCGGGTGTTCACGTCGGTGGAAATGAAGCGCTGCCGCAGCACTTTGTGTGGACATGCTCGTGAGAACCCTGCACACACGCCAGTCAAGAAGGAACACATGGTGAATGCATCAAACCCGCTGCCACCTGTGAGGAGATTTGTTTTATTCATGGCATGTGGCCTGAGCCGGGAAGCTAAAAAAGAGAGATGGTCAAACACATTTCTGTGGCCTTTCTGTGTGAGACTACGTTGCTCTGTAGGGAGTCCCCTGGGACTGAGAAGCATGGTGGTATGACAGGTCTGTTAGGAAGAACAGATTGGCAGGAGATGTGCCCACTTCATCTAAATGTGTGTTGATGAGGGTAGAAATGGCCCTATCTTTTTTTCTTTTTTCCACCTCTCCCTTCCGCCAGCCCTCTCCCTCGGCTTCCTCCCTCTTCTCATTTCCTCTCCTTCCCACGTCTCTGCCCATCGACGCTCACTTGCTTTTCTTTCCATTTTCTCTGCCTCCTCCCCCTTGTCTGCATTCCCCTCTGTCTCCTCTTCTCCTCCTCCTTTGTCCCCCCCCCCTCTCTCACCCTTTCTCTCCTCATCTGCTCAGTGTGTACAGACAGGCGTGCACTTCACCGCCAGCAGTGATTTATTCTGCTTAGGCAAATGAGTGTGGCTTACAGCATGCTGCTCCCTTTCTGCTTCATCAGTACACATTGCACATAACACTGGAGCAGGTTGCAGCCTGTAGGCACACACACAACCCCTGAAATGGATCTAAGAGACACACTGGAGGGGTTCTTCTGCAGCACAATGGGCTGATGTGATTCATGCCTGTGTTTTGGATGTAGTGGAATGTGTAATTGAGCATGTATATTACACAGCTTGTGCCTCTCATGTAATCATTGTTTTTACCACGGCGCCCTCAGCTGGGGTCATGGTCAGAGAAATTGCCTATTGAGGTCACTCAGTCACTCACTAGGCAACGCTTGGTGGGAAAAAGGCTGGGAGATATGGGTGAAACCAATGTAGTCTGATATTATTATTATGTTTTTCTGATACTGGTATATATCAAGATACAAAAAATCATGGATAATATCTAATCATAATATATCGAATTGACGTTCAGTGCAATGAATTGTATTGCATCAGACAAACCTTTTTCAGCAACTATAATTTTGAGTTGTAAAATAACATGATCATATCGTCACAATACAATTTAACTGACAGTCAATTAATGATATTATTGCATGTGTGAGAGTAGTTTAAAAAAAACGCTGTAGTAGAAAAAGATTTTTTTTCTGCTGCTGCAATTTCTTACTTAAGTGTTTATATTTTGGTTGACTGTGGTCGACCGTGATTTTTTCACTCCATGCAGATATTGGATATTCTTTAGTTCAAGTACTTCTGCTTTCCTTTATTTTATCACTCTATATTAACTCACACAGGAAATGTGTACAGTCATTTTTTTTTATTTCAATGCTTTTCATGCTCTGTCATTTGCTGACACTACTTTTATGCAAAGGTGAGAGAATGACTGTCCAGTGCTCCAAAGATTCAACGCGTTTACTGTGAATACGACTGACACATGGTGCTGAAATAAACTGGAGACCTGCGTAACTGGTTGCACTTCAGTTTACTGTTTTACAGTCTCAGCAGAGATAAGCGCAAAGAAATGTGTCTCTTCCAGCTGCCATTTTTGTTTGGCTGAAGAAAATGTGTTGCTACTTGAGCAAAATCTTCTATAACTGTGAGTGTTTTTTATCCTCAAATTTCAAACAACGATGACTTCAGCAACAAACTGGGCCTAATATTACAGATAAACATCAAATATTCACATGACAACACAACAAACACAGCTTATCAGTCTACACATACAACATGCATGTGTGCGCTTGGCGTCTGTGTCTGACAGTGTGCGTCTGTGTGAAAGCGCAAAGAAAGAGGAGGCGCTGCCCCATGGATACCTGTGACCTGGTCGACGAGGATGCGGGAGGTGATGATGCGTCCGTACTGGGAGAAGAGCTGCTCCAGCTCCTTCTGGGTCATAGTCTTGGGCAGGCCACTCACATACAGGTTTGCGTCACGGATGGAGGCTGAGCTGGGTCGTGCATATGACACCTGTGGGACCAAACACAGATAAATAAACTGGGGCTCTAGTACTTTATTACTCATTAACATCCTGAAGGCGTTTAAATCTAAACAAGATTAAAGCGTGTGAGGAACAGGATTTTGTGTGTGTGTGTTTTGGAGAAGCAGGGGTGTGGGTCACTGGATCCACAGGGAGGAAAATGTGACTATTTTCTCAGTACACCTTGCCGTGGGGATTATTGTTGTCAGGAAAAGATTTAGCTGCTTAGAACACTGGAGAGATAACACTTGAGTCGTCTGCTGGGGGAAGCAGAGGAAACTTTGTTCCCTCGAGTACAAACCACAAGTGTTTTACTTTGAAAGGACGGCTCAGGTAGCCAGGGGAACAGGATTAATACTATTAGGACTTCAACCAAAAAAGTCTTTTCATTCGCCCAATTGATTTCAAGTGCCATTCTGAGTTCTATGTGAATGAATAAAAACGTAAGAGTTAATATGTTGTTGTCTTTTTTCAGTCTGCTTTTTTAATTAACACAGTAACAGTGAGCAAGTAAGCAAAGCCTTTAAGCTTTTCACCAAGTGCCATTTAGCCTTGTGAACTCTAAAGAGTGGATTTCACTATTCGGTTTTATTAAGCAGGTATACAACACGTGTAAAAGCGTTAACACAGTCTCTGCTGCCTATCTGTGTGCCAAACCTCAAGTTAAGTAAAGTCCTCCTTCTTGTGATTTCTAGCTGTCACAGTTTCCTTGACTTAGATTCATTTCCAGGAAACCTACGCCAACCTGAACCCAACCCTTGCTTTTACCCAAGTCTTGCATCGTGACACTGTCAACAGATGAATCCCCAAAATATCAGTAATACTCACACACACATACACACAGGCATATAAACCCATTACATCCTTGCCCTTGCTACACTTACCTGTTCAGCAATCTCACAGAGGGAATAAAAAGACTTCCTCATGTGACCACCCACCCACACAATTTCACCCGCTTCCTCACTGTCACACGCTGCCCCTCCTCCACAATCGCACATTAACACTTATGCACAAGCACGTGTTTATTACACACACACTGCTCTCAATGCTAATTTCCAGTCATTCACATTCTCCTGCCTCGGATACACTGCCTATGAATGTCATCTCTAATGGTGCAAATGCCGAGAACTGATTAACTGGTTACGCCGTGTGGCTCCCAGCAGTAGTGCTCTACCAGTGAACTTTCACTTGTCAAACATTGTCCCCAGCATCCTCGTGTGCAGACGCCGGTTTGCTCCAGCAAAAGTTGCGTAAATCCCATTACTACCGCTGCTGACTGGTGCAGCTTTCCCTCGCAGTACTTTCATTACCTCTGACATGTGGAGACATAAGCCATCAAATAAGGTTAAAGTCAGGCAAATATGGTGGATATGCAGGCATATCCTTGAGCAACAGCATGGAAATCTTGCTGAACTCTAGCAGTGGGAGAATGGGATTGGGAACAGCTGGCTTTCCCCATGTCTCACTTTGCTTTCACACATCTTCCTCTCTGGCCTCTCTGCTCGGCTCCTCTGTCTTCCTCTTCCTCTCTGCAGCTCTCTCCTTTTTTTTTTTTTTTTTTTTGCCGCCTGAGTCTTTTCCTCCTGCTTCCTTCCTGCACGCTGCCTCGCTAAACCTTTTTCTCTCTTCCAGATTCTGCCCCTTTTTTGCTCCTCTTTTCTTCTCTGTGAAGCTCTCCCTCATTTTCTCTGCTTGTCAGCCAACTCCAGATGTCTAATCCATCAACACCTCCTCAAGCTGTGAGCGGTATTGTGTACAAGTGTGTCTCGGTGCATGTGTGAAACTCTGTGTGTGTGTGTGCGTGAAGGAAAAGTTTGAAAAAGTGTGCGAGATTATGTGCATGCATGTCACCGTGAGCTCCTCTCACCTTTGGCATGCTGCCTCCCCTCACGCCTCGGTAAGAAAGCAGCATTGCTGACAAAATCTGAGGTGTCATGGTGGAGGGAACCGCAGCAGCAAAAACCAACTCAAACACACTACAGAGAGGCACATCGCCTGAGAGCATGTGAATCTCTGGGCCAAGCGTTTCCTCACAAGTGTAGTGGCAGAGTGTGGGAAGGGTGTGACATGAAAGAGCGTCAAACTTAATTTTAGAATTACCGTGCTGCCTTTTAATTTACCTTGTTACCTCTAGGGTATTTCAGTCTGTTGTGGAGAGAGAAAGCAAGGAAAGAGGGTAGTGGGAGGGAGGAAATGAAGTGTGAAAGAGCGATAGCGCCAGACAGAGATGCAGAGTTGTGTGCTGTCACTGCGAAGACCGCCTTTATCTCAGGAACAACTTGAGGCAACCTCTTGTGTCGTATGAGTGTGATAGTGAAAATCTGTGAACTCAGACCGCCACGCTCCATAAAGACCTCATGAATTTCACACTTCATAAATGACCTTCAACTTTTTTTTTTTGCCAGTCTTTACATTGAAGAAGCCTATTTACTTAAGCCTCCATGCTGGCTGACCTGCTTTGTACTGTATTACTCATATGTCGTAAGAGCAGTGCCCCGCTAATGCACACTCAAGTCAAAGTATTTATTCTGCTGCCCACTGAGAGCCCTGTCTTGCTGAAGCCGTAGGTGGCCATGACCGAAACAATACGTGTGCATATGGAAAACATGCATAAATACAGACACAATCCACCCGCCATAAATACGTCAAAGCTTCAAAGCCAACTGAAATGTACTCTCTTTTTCCTGTGGCACAAGTTAGACAAGAGCCAGGATGCTGTTGTGAACCAGGGCCAGGTCAGGTGGCGAACACAGTGTGGTGAAATGGAGGGATTCTCACAGGGATTCCTCACTCACAACCACAGACTAATCCCATCCTATTAGATTAGATTAGATTAGATTAGATTACATTAGATCAGATGACAGGAAGTGAGAATCCAGGGATTACCCCAGAGCAACAGATTACCCCCCGCCCCAGCTTAAAAGCAACAATATATGAGCAGGCAAAGAGCAGAGGGGGCGACAGCGGAGGACATGAGAAGATGAGGGAGAAGACTGATATGTCAACCAGATGCAAAAAACAACTGCTTGTGAGGTTTGATTTTCAGTCTTTGAAACCCGTTTGGAGGGAGGACAGCAAAGTGTTGGCACTGATTTATCTGTCTTACCTCTGTGACAACCACCAACAAGCCTGCACATTAGTCACGCCATTAAAATGCAATAAGAGAGCCCTCAATTATTTTGGAAAACATGCGGTGACTGACGTGTTTCTTCCCTTTCACTCCGAGATATATATATATAATTTCACCTTTACATGTTGACATTTAGAAAGTAATTAGCATATCAGGCATAGTCGCAAGCTTTTTAATGTGTCTCTTTGATTTAGATGGTCTTTTTTATTTCCGAGGCTCACGCGTGTTAATCCCATCTCGCCCTCCAGCTCATTCATTAACAGCATCGCTATCTAAAAGGGCTTTGAGAGAGAAGAAAGCAGCCTGATGCTTCAAGTTAACGCGACCCCCCACAACTTTATTGAGTCGTTGTGATTTTTTATTAATTATCATCTAGCTATTCGTTTTTATATTTTGCAGTTATGCTTTTCAAATATTAAAAAAAAAAAACAATCAGTGTTTTTCTAATGGTGTGTTATAACGAGACAGGCTGGAAACGGCGTCCGTTACCTTGATCGTTTTGGTCTGAAGTCTGAGTCCATTTAACGTGTTGATGGCTTTCTCTGCGTCCTTTGGATCGATGTAGTTGACAAAGCCATAGCCCAGACTCTGTCCTGAAATGCCAGAGAAGAGAGAGAGAGATAAGCTTTTAAAATTTCAACTCAATTCAACAAATTCTGTTTCTTCAATTTGCTCGCTGACGATGAGGAAACATTAATTTATACTCATCCATGTGTAAACATTTGAGACTGAAAGAACCATCATTATTAGAAAAGGAGGATAAACATTGTGTAGGTTTAAATTTGAAACATGGTACAATATTTCACATCCATACTTGGAATATTGCACCGTGTTTTTGAAATTGTTGTTAGCCTAAGGGGAAAAGCCAAAGTTACATTTCGACCACTCAGTGATACAGCTGTGTGATTGTGTTGATCCCTCGTACCTTTGTTCCTTCTAGAACAGACACCCAGCCCTTCCTCCCATCCACAAACACCCTCTTCGACATCATACGTCTTTTCCTGGAAAATCCTTTGCAACATCTCTTCATCACTGCTGACAAGATCACAGTGACTTCCGCCCCGAGCACCGACAGTCTTGGTGTGACTTTTGTCAACCATGTGTCATGTGAAGCCCGCTTTGTTGCCACAACCTTGCAGATGTGTGCCCTCCAACATGTGATGAATGAGACAGCCCCTGTCTAGTGTCCTTGGACCCTTTAAGTGACAGTTTCCCCTTCTGCGTTCAATTAAAACTTAAAGAGATCAGCAAATGATCATTCCAGCAATAATCTTGGTCAAATAGGATCGGAGATAGGTAGCAGGTCATTTTTAAACCTGGTCCTATTTTTACTTATTTTGGCATCTTAATGAATAATATAGGTACAAAAAGTGTTGGAATTGGTCCAGTAGATCACCTCAGCCAGCAGCCACCAAACGCCAAAATGCCAAATGTACATCCACTAAAGGTGCTTCTCTTTGCCACTGAAAGGTTCCAACTGTTCCTCTAAGTGTCTGACATTATGGAAGGGATCCCTGCAGCCATAGACCTTTTCAGACATCCTTTTCCAACAAGAAACTGAGGCTGTTATATCACTGTCTTCAGGGCCACCAGACTCCTTTGACAAAAACAATAAATTTTACCTAGCCTAACACAGCAGCTGCTTGTCTACCACTGCCTCAATTGGTTAGTTTGTTTGTGTTATTGTGTGACTTTATAGTGTTTTAAAGGGTTAGTTTGAATCCCAAATAAAAGTCGCACAATAACACAAACTAACTGAACGAGGCAGCGAGAGACCTCCCGTGTTCTGTGAGATAAAATTATTGTCTTTGTCAAAGGAGCCTGGTGGCTTTGAACAGCTGTTTTTGGTTGAACAAAAAGGGTCTGACTCTTTAACAAAAAAAGGTCTATTTCTGTAGGGATCTTTTCCATAATGTTGTCAGACACTTGGAACAACAATCTGAGCCTGTCAGTGGCAAAAACAATGGATGTACTTTGATAGGCACTGTTGTCTGAACTTTTTGGACCTACTTATCCCAAAGTATTAAAAAAAAAAAAAAAGGTTCCAGGTTTACAAATATCAGAATTACCCTTTAACAGTTAAATAGAAAACATCTCTGCCTATATATGTCATGCCAAAGTAATGATCTTATTGCACAGGAAATGTGTAGTAGATGAAGACTCTGATCCTCGCGCTCCTCATTATTGGTTGCTCATTATATTGGTGATCTCCGAGCTCGAGGGAATTTATTTTGCATTTATTTTAAGTTGCTCAAGATAGAGGTGTCAACGTCTGTATGCCTAGAATATGTCATAAATTAAACTCAAATTCTGCCTGAAATGCCCCAGCAAATAAAGTATCATAGTGAGTACAAACAACATATTTGTTACTGTCTTTGCAGCTGTGCAAAGAGAGAGAGAGAGAGAGAGAGAGAAAAAAATACCACCCCCATTTCCCTCTAAGCTCAAAGTGTCTTAGATAGCAGACTCCCTTTGAGTGTGAAGCAGGCCTGACATCTCCCAGTGTTTCCCCGACAGATCAAGCCTTTCAACAGGCGTAGGACTTTAAGAGGACGCCTCCAGCCATCAGGGCCTTCAGTCGGCTAGTTCTCAACAAACAGCCCCCATCGACAAACACCACACACAAGCACAAAGGATCCCAGTCAGTTTAAGAGGAGCGGCATGCACATATTCACGCTAATGGGAACAGACAGCGGTTAGTCAGAGACAAAGTGAATCACAAAATATGGAGCATGGCTGTTTCACAAAATAAATACATTTGGGCTATGGATATCACAGCGCAGAACAGCTCAGCAGCGAGCAGTGGAAGGGCCAGGAGGGACTTGTAGTCCTAACATCAAACAGCTGATGATTTTCTCTTCTCCTCTCCTCTCCTCCCTCTTCTCCTCTGGATTAACTGTGGATTATCAGACGCTCTCTATTGTTAATTAAAAACCTGCCATCCTGAAGAGACTACTGCTATTTATAACTTACCCTCCTCTCTTCCCTCTCCTCCTCCTCTCTGACTCTCGGCTGACATCAGGTGTTAAGTTTGTCAGTTTAAATATAACTCACAAAAGTCGCTCTTTGTGGCTTTATTAAACGGCTCGCGCAATAAAAAGGGATGACAAATAATTAGGATAAAGAAAAGATGTGGCAAAAGTAATTAAGTGAATGAGTTGAAATAAAACATGCGTCTAGCTTTAGCACGCCGATAAATCCCCACCATAAGCGGGGCCACAAACAGTATTCTAATTATCTGCTAGTGTACAGTGTGCTGATAAATTAAGTATTTCCCCAAACTAAATATGTTATACAGCAACAATTTCAACTGGCCATAGGCTCATGTATTCAAATTACACTTTAAATTCCAGATGGGTGCAACAGCAGAGAGCCTGCTACTTGTAACGCTCCTATCCGGCGTTCGCCATCTCTCCCACCCTCGCCTCCCACTTTCCCGTCACCTTCCTCACCCCTCTGCTTCATCTTCAACAAGAAATGTGAGGTTCGATGAGCGCGGCTACCAGAAGGTTAGCTGAAAATGAAGTGTGCTGGCGAAGAGCACTCGTGCAGGGCAATCGCGATGGGCTGGTGCTGAATGGTACCGAGACTCTTAGCACTGGTGGAGTAGTCCAGGCAGCCAAACAGGGCCAAACTGGCAACCGTGGACGCTGCCGCTGTGTGACGGGGGGCTCACTGTAGGTTCAGTGTTTATACTGTTTGTGCATGTGTGTTGACTTTTGTATAAGTTAATATGCAAATGTGGGCATGCACGTGAGTCAGCAATGGATTCCAGTCTTGCAACAAACGTAATAATGTATTTACTTTGATTACAGGCCTGATGAATGTGGCATTTAGCTCCATGTAAATGATGCTTTTACTTTGTGTGTATGCGCTTTCACTGAGTGTGTATGTTGTATGCATGGGGAGCCTAGGCTGGTATTGGCGTATCTGCCTGCCCCCGCTCTCTTTTTCACTCCCTCTTTGGCTCGGCTGAGGCCCTCCGCGGCTGGAGGGAAGAGGGAAGAGGGTGGGAGCGAGACTCGCTGGCTGGCATGGGTCCCCAGGTGAGTGGGGAGATGAGGGGGAGACAGAGGGAGACATCTGCCTGCAGCATCAGGAAAGCTCCAGGAGGGGATTCCTCCAACATTTTCCAGCCTGCCACGGAGCAGCTAACAGCAGGGAGCCACCAGCGGGCCGCCTGGCTGCCTGGAGTATGCACGGATGGGTGGAAGACGCAACGCCAACGCACCGGCACAGATGTACACACACACGTGCACACACACGCAAGCAAACGTGTAATCACTCAATCACAGAGGCACACAGACACAAACACAAGCAGCAAAGTATGTCCTCGTAGCAGGACAGCGAGTGGCTGGCAGCTAACCAGTGAATGGATGATTGTTCATGTGTATGGATGGAGGGGTATTGTAGTTCCTAAACCGCTTAGTGAATGTCAACAGTGAAAAGATGAAGAGCACCATCTATTTCCATCCTTTATCTCATGTATGCATGTGCAGTCATATAAGCGAGGGTGCAGCTCGAAAACGGCTCTCCATCTATATCCTACAATATGCATGCAGAGGCAGCAGGCAGGCGGTGAGCTTGGCTCCGGCCTGTCACAACACCTGCCCTGTTCACCTCAATACTCCCCAGCAGGATCAGCCCGCGTGCTGCCTGCGTTCGGATCGCACCACCACGGTGCCCCGCTCTGTTCCGGCTCAACACACCGCGGTTAAGCACAGTTTAGACGCAGTTTAGGACGGATCAGCATCATTTAACTTAGCATGGTGTCTTATTGGAATGCAAGGATGAGGCCAGCTTGGGCTGCTTCGCATTATGAGAACACCGGGTGAAACGTTTTGCCGTGAAGCGAAGATGAAGCTAAAGGTGATACTGTTTGTAAATTCTCGCCACATATTTAAATTTTACACAGTCATACAAATTTAACACAAGCTTATAAAAAACGCTGTTGAACAAAATAAAAGTGCATGTCCCTAACATTGTGTCACAGGAATCCATCCTTTGAAAAGAGTTTGAATACCACTGATAGATTTTGTAGCCTTTCCACTGGTATTTTATAATTACAGAAACATAACTTGAGAAACTACCGCATCTGAGGCAATATGGAGAAGCTATTAAAAATGCATGATAAATAGCCTCTAATGGGGTTGTAGCTAACCGGGAAAAAAAAATCAGTCTTGTGCTGATCAATTACCTTAATGGATACATTAACTTATATATCTTAATTGTCAATTAAAACCAAGAACCCAAATGATGCATTGCTCTTCATAATGGCCTTTTAATGAGGTTAGATATTCATTTGCCTTTGATTCGTCAGCAGCAGCTTGCAGTGCCGGTTTCTATACGACAGTTGAAACGACTCAAGAAGATGCTCACCGGCAATGAAAAGGCTTCTTAATAAATATTATGTAAATGTAATAATGGCAGAGGTCCTGTAATAAAGAAGGTCCCCAAATGGGATTCATGTGAAGTGCATGTATGTAAGAATGGAGGCTTTGTTAATGATCCTGTATGGGTGCAGCATATGTACTTGTGCCATCACATCATAGGTTTAGGTAACACTCCAGCAATGCAGTGTTTCATCATGTGGCGCAGAGTCCGGTTTCCTCTAAAAGACTAACCGCATCAGGTGTGGGAGTGAGGAGGTGGGGGGCTAATTTGGACTCACCCCCACTCTTTTGGCAGACCACTTGTACAATCTGACATAAATTGTATAGGGAGGTGGGCTTGTTTTTCAGCTGTAAAATCACTGCTATTTCTAGTGAGAAGCTCTTTGGTGTGTTAGCGAGGTGTTATGACTAAGCCATTATTTGTTTCCTGAGGAGCAGCAGGTTGCCCAATGTGTGAGATGAGAAAATGAGTGTACTTCGAGCGGGGTGTCCTGCCTGCTGGCCCCACTATGTAATTTCACCTTTTCTTTCCCCTCCTTCCTGTGCACACACACATACGCCAGATGATGAAAATTCACACAACATACCTATGCAAAACGACATATAGGTGCATAAATAAGCACAAACAAAAGCAAAACAGACGAATGCGCGGCTATACTGAATTTAGAGGCGCATAATCAAGTTAAACATATTTATGTATGACACCGTGAGGCGCATAGTACGGTACACAATCATATGCTGTAAGAGACTCCAGTTGCATATTGCCTGCCATTATGTTGTGCCTTTTTGTTGTATTATGTGACTAAGAGCCCTGTACTGCAGACATGAAAGCATCTTCATCTCCTGCTATCATCAGGCAAGGCTCACACAACGCACTATAGACTCTTTGATGTAGAGTGGTAGCTACCAAATGAAACACATAGCTGCGAGAACCCTCTATTTTACTATGTACCTCCCTGCAATTTATTGTTCTTAATACTATTCGCTGAGTAGTGCTGAGTTCAAAGTCTCAAAAAGTTCATTTGAACCGCTGACACGGAGTTGTCAAAACAGATATTGTGATGTTTTACTTTGAGTTGAGGGATTCTGTAGCGGTGATGAAACTGCCAGCCTGTTCAGCTTTATTTCAAATTAGTCACTTGTTTGTCCTCTGTTCCCGTGCAGTCTTTTAATTTTATCATTATTTCATTTTCATAGAATAAGAACATTGTGTAGAACCTGCTGCCCAACAAATTGAGAGAGCTCTGCATGAATTTGAAGCGATCTAACAAAATGAAAAACATGATTAAAAGAAATATCTGCGTGAAGAGACCTTTGAGTTGTTCTAGTTGTTCTCACACCGTGTCAGCGGCGGAGTCGGCCTGTCATTCACAAGATCACGGGTGGATAGAAGCATCAAAAGGGGTGAGCGAGAGTCGCAGCTTGCAGGGATTATCAGAGCTATGAGCCGGTGACGCTAACACACCTTGAGAGGTCCAGCTCCTTCTCCCCAGAAACAGGCAAATCTGTTCGGTCAGTTTTGAATTTAGCGACATTTTAAGATGAGGCGCAGGGGGAGAAGAAAACATTTCACATTGTCAAAATAAATGTGTCACACTCGCTGCCTCCATCCTCTCCCAGCCTCTGACGTTTTTTTTTTGCCCCTCGCCGCTGCGGCAACTTGAGGTAGTGCTATTTTTTGATGGGCCAGCGCTGCCCAACATTTCGAAAAGGTGCCCCTGTCACCAGCTTCATGTCAAAATGCACTTCATTTACCTTAAAGAGGGTCAACTCCACAGTGGAGTCGAGTGAGTTTGCAAAAAAAAATGCAAAGAGAACAAAAGACTACAGTGCCTCAGATACTAGCAGTACAGTTAGAGCATATCATGTGGTGTGTATTCAGCCCGTTTAAATAACTAAATTCATAAACAGAGCCACGTCCCCCGCACACATGCATCTACTGTAGCTCCCTCTCCCACTCACTCATTCAACACATCTTTCCCTCCTGGGTTGCCAAGGTAGCAGCCACTGTTGCAGTCAGGAGGCTCCCACTCTCAGTTCCCAAGGCCCTGCTTCCACCAACACACACGCATAGACACACACTTGCCCACGTAGAGGCTCAGGGACAAACACACACACACATGCACGTAAACCACCCCCTCGTGGTGGCTCCCTGAGCCTTGGGGCCAGTGGACTGCAGCCTGCAGTGTGTGGGCTGGTTGGCTGGCTGTGCAGCTGAGAAATAGAAAGCAGGCTGACAGACAGAGAAGCCCCTTTAAGTCTTGGATAACCCTGTTACGTCAGGATTGCGGAGTCGACTCTGCTGCACCTGCTTGGACCCGGCGAGCGGGCCCACGAGCCCTCGGCTGTCCGCCCCTGGTCCTGCAGCACACATGCTGGGGACAAAGGGACCGTCTGGCTCCGTCCTGCCCAGGTACGGCTCACTCAGGAGTGGAGGGTCGGAGGGCGAGAAATCAGCCCTGAGGCATGTTCGACCTCTGGATCTAAGGCTGACACAGGGGACAGTCGCAACCTCTGCGCTCTGTGTAAAGGGCACTGAGAGTGGAATGAGAGGGGACAGAGGCAGTCTGAAGTGAGGGTCACAGGAGGAGCAGTGCAGCCAAGCAAACTCTCAGGATGTCCAATTCTGGGTCCTGAGCAGAGGGAGGAGGAGGAAGAGATTGAGGGGGCTGCTAAGAGGAGGGAGACAGGACATTCTCTGGACCTGGGACTCTGAAACTTTAATGTGTGTCTGGCTGCTTGTGTCTGCACTTCTGAGCCTGGCAGCTCTCTTAATACCTGGCTTTGGAGATGTCAAATCCTTTTTTCATCTCTTTCCCTGTCAGCTTTGTTCACGCTATCTTCAGCCTTCAGCCCATTTCAGGTTAAGATAAATGCAGCCTGTATGTGAGATACAAATACTGCAATGGATCTCCTTCGGCATGATTTCAGTAAGGATTTAAAAAGTATGTGTCACCACTCTGAACAACATTGCATTCGTGTTGTTTAGGTGTTTTGGAAGGTGTAAATGGTTCTCATCATACAATCAAACACAGAGATAATGGAGAGTTTTGTTCCCATCACTCGAGTAATGATGTGAAAAACAGCTCGGCTTGCAATCTGAAGTACAAAGAGAATCAGCTTTGCTCCTGAGCGTGTTGTCAATGTATATTTCAGTAGCAACAAAGAGCTGTGGGTAAACTGAGCTTTATATGGTGAATATTTGATCTGCACTGTGTTAGACTGACAGACCTGGTGCAGGAGCTAAGCTTCACCCGTTCGTCCTTGCAGATCAGGGTTAGATGCATTTTTTATGTTCGCAATATTTGTGGGTGCACTTGATGTTCCATAACAGGAATGGAATGAGAATGAAACTGCTTGGACCGCAGGGTTGTGCATGCAAAGCGAGCCAAATCCGCCAAACCTGAGATGTTTTTTTTTTTTTTTTTGCACCTACAGTATAAGAATAAGGCCTGTACCTGTCCTTATGTAAGAACTGAGTTCGCAGCAGGCTACTGAAGCTGCTGTCTGTCAGAGGTGCTCTGGCTTGAACTACTCCACAGCTGACATCACAGTCCATCTATTTTTCATAGCCAACATCTGCTTGGCTTGCTACATTGTCACTATGATTTGCATCAGCTCCCCTGATTCCATGTATAAAACCAACACATGGAAGGTGACTAGAGTAGTGTGCACAAAAGCTTCAGTCACTGTGCTCTGGGTGATGTCTTTACAGGGTTTGATGTAGAGATGAGAATTATTTCATCTGCACAAACAGAAAAAAAAAAAATGCTGTTCCCAATATTAAAAGGTGAGTCCAGTTTACTGTTGAAAGCTGGCTATAAGCAAATGCTGTGACTACCTGAGGACAAAGGTGACACAGGCAGCCACAGGGCAGACACACAGCAGCTGGTAAACAGGGTGAACTGTCCACTCAACAAGCATGTAAAATATCCTATCTATCTCCACAGAGTAAGGACACTGAGTCTTCAGCTACTTAAATGTATCATGTTATTGGTGCAACATGAGAATCCAAACAATAATTGTCCATTAAAATCTAAAATCCCCTCAACCCTCCCCAACACAATCAATTCTTGTTCCAGCATGAAAAGCCATTTTCTTCTATCCGTGTCATTATGAAAACAAATGCATTCATTTCTCAAGCAGAAATGCTGCTGGTGCAGAAAAATTATCCCGAAAAACGACTTACTGACAAGGATCAGTCGATCCCATTTCTGCGTGAGCATGGGCGTGTGTGGACGTCCATGAGTGCTGATTCAGTGTGTTGCCAGGTCCACATTAATTTTTCCTGTCTCTCCAGAAGGGAATGTCTCAGTCAGGAGTGGTCTTGCTTTCACCGTTGTGATGTGAGATGATGTGAGCTTTCACACGGGCAATTTTCAGCTTAAATAGACATTTTGCTTTCTTTAAAGAATGAAAGAATGAACAGTGAATGCTGTAAGCGGAGCCATCTATGGTGCACGGCGACTCAAAGCCATGATGCCCTTGTCATATGCCTTTGTATATATCACATTCCGTCTCCTCTGTAAAGGACAAATATAAAAGCTACTACAGTATACACACTTAATTCAAACAGCATTACACTAAAGATGTCTTCTCTTTAAGGATACACAGGCAGGCAGGAAATTCACAGGTGGAGGCCTGGGGCTTATGTGCAAGCATGTGTGGGCTGCAGCTAGGTGCGTGTAAGCTAGCCTTAAATAAAAGATTAACCTGCATGTCCCTGCCGTGTTATGAGAGCGCCAGGCAGAGGTAGTTGTGCAAGCAGGCAGGCAGGAAGGTAGGCAAGCAGGCAGGAGTGCGGGGAGCAAGGAAGACACCCAGAGGTGGCTTTTTCTACCGGCTGAAGTCAGTCAGGGTGACAGACGGAGCTGGAGTGTCTACGCCTGCCCGCACCCGACCGAGCCTCACGCCACGCTGGCGTCATTGGAGCTGACAAGAGCAAGTCCACAGGAAGCTGAGAGGACGCCGAGGACCTGTCCGTCTCTCCCACCTTTCAGAGGCTCATGTGCTCACACCTTGTCAGCAAACACTCACAGGTCGGTCAGGCCGCACACACTGATGGGAAACATACCGTGAGACGCGAGCAGGCGAACGCTGACGAGCGCGTGTGAGAGTGATTGCATTTGTCTGCATTTAAAATAGTAGAGATAAAGTACTATAAAGAACAAAATGTAACCACGTCGACCAGAAGACTGCTCGAATCAGGGAATTCATTGGCAGAACTCTTCAATCTTGTAATGATAAAATATTGAGACTATTATCGGAGCACATGTTTGAAAATCTTCAGCCGGTTGAATTTATTCAAACTCCGAAACTTTGTTCTATATTCCTTATACTCTTCACACTGCATAATAGAATATGAAGGCCTTAACGTTTCCATCAATATTCATACTGAAATTTCAACACAGTGAGAAATATCCTCCCTCAATCTTGCCTTACTCAGAAAGATGGATAAAAAAAAATGTCTGTCTTTCTCAGATGTGCAGATGTTTATGACAAAGGAGCCATACATGTCAGAAAATGGTGCTCTCTTTACTTGTCTTTACCCCTCTCTCTGGCAAACCTGGCTTAGTCTATTAATGATTTGGATGGCTGTTAGAGAGTATAAAGCCTCTTGGCATTCCCTGCTGGAAGAGGAGATCTGTGCTTTGTTAGCCTAAAAGTTTGCACGAGGAAATTGCACCCATGGGAGAGCAAAACAGGCATACACCACGGGGGGTGGGGTGGTGGTGGAGGGAGGGCAGGATTTATTTATAACTTTTCTTTTTTTTTTTTTTTTTTTGCATTGATGCTAAGTCATCAGAGAGACCTTGTAGTGCAGAGCAGAGAAGTACCCTAAATGGTTTAGAAAAGAGCGAACAAACATTTCTATCTCTCTCACTTTCCCCATTTTGGGCCCGAGCAGGTTTACAGCAATTCTGTTCGTCTTTTTTTTTTTTTTTTTTTTTTTAAATCTCTCCAAATATCTGCTGTTAGCTTGGTTCCTCGCTGCTGCTTGGCAAATCACACTTAAGGGGAAAATCGGGTGGAGAGGGAACATGGTGATGGTGGCGATGATGATGATGATGGCGATGATAGCATGTGGTATCCCAGTGTTATTTTTGTTCACACCGTCCTCCATTATCCTGGTGTATCTGACTCTCAGGCTCCATTTTGTGGCCCATTACAGAGGAAGAGGAAGGTGGTCCTGAAGAGGAACTGTAGAGTAGAATGTGCCTCAAAGAGCAGAAGGAGGCAGGAACGGCCATCTCTGGTTCACAGTCAAAACTCTCATCCCTATTGGCCTTTCGCTTGTACTTCATCTATTGCAGGAAATCTAATTCTGTGATTTTGTCCGTGTGTGTGTCTGTGTGTGTGTGTGTTTACTCTCCTCGCCCGCTACGTGAGAATGGCTTGGTGATCTAGACTGCCAGCCTGGTGCTCTTTAATGAGATTATCAGGAGAAGAGTGTCAGTAAGTAGGATCTAAAATGAAAGCCATTATGGAGCATTATCACAGAGCTGCACCACCCCCCACACACACACCCTCTCCCCCCACCCCCCCCAAGATCCATCTGCTGTACGGCCACCCACACAGCCACTACGCCCAGATTACAGCCATGATTAGCACCACGAAGTGCTGCTTAATTTAAACACCTCTGGAGAACATGTGGCACTTTGCTGCACTGCTGAGTCACAGCGATCGAACCCACACGGAGGGCAGAGACGGCTCTCTTCTGGTGGAAGGCAGCGCACACAAAGACTCCTCCTCAAAACACTTGAATAGCATGGAATGACGTTGGCATCTGAAGACGTGTGTAAACTATTCATTTCATATTTAAATCTTTACATGTGCATCCACATTCAAAACAGAGCTTACGGCCAGACAGGCATATCTACACCTACCTCTTTTAGCTGTATGTGAACAGTCATGTAAGCCGCCTGCTTCATCACATATGTTATTGAACACTCTTAAAATATGTGGTTCGTTGAGCATTTACAACTGAGACTAGAATAATCCACTTTAGAAGAAGCATGTTTTTATGAATGGGAAGTCCAGTCTTGAAGTCCCCGGATCAGACCAGTTAAAATTGTCAGACAAGAAAGCATCTAAATCCCTTCCTGCTCTAGGAGAGCTCAGCACAGCAGCTCACCTTGTGCCTTTCACTTTTCTTTTTTCCTTTAGAGGAGTTGCCTTTGGGGACCACCAAATCATCACACAGTAGCCTATACTATTATATTCTAATTTGTCCCTACTTTACTTGTGAGTGTGTCTTATTTTCATTGAAGTACGTGCTCCTGTATGAGCTGAGAAATCCCATAAACTTTCAGGTTCTGACATCTTCAAAACCCAGTGGATACACCTCAAATGATAAGGCTAAGCAGATTATTTCCTTAGTTCATGTAAAAGTCGATACACACAAGCAGAAATATCTCCGGCCTCCATTTCGTACCTGTGATCTTGTCGCGAACCAGCTTGCAGGACTCGATCTCGCCGATGCTACCGAACAGGCTGCGGAACTCCTCCTGGGTCATGTTCTGGGGCAGGTAGTTGACAATGAGGTTGGTCTTGCTGTCATCGTTTGTGGGGCCGGTCTGCATGGGCGAGGGGCAGCCGCGGCTGTTGGTGGTCGGCCCGTTGGCTGTGGTGCCTCCTCCGCTGGGGCCATTTGTCACTGGAGCCTCCATGTTACTGATGATCTGGAGCAGGGCGAAGAGGAGGAGGAGGAGGAGAGGAAGCACAGAGAGAGAGAGCGAGTGGGGCGATCATTAGCAAAGGCTTCTGTACTGTTTTTAGCAAGTTTAAACACTGACTCTAAGAACGGCATGCAGTTGTACTTTTATACTGATACTGCTTATTGATCCAGTACTTTATCTGTTTCTGTTGTTAATCTTTAAGAGAAAAAGCAAAAGCAAAGTTAGAACAGAATTAACATTGCTTTATTTTCTCATATATACTGAGAACTGCGACAGCATTGTTTTTAACAAATTACGATTGCAGAATACATTATGTGATAATTGAAATGTAAAATCAATTTAAAAATATATACAGAAAGATAAAAAAAAGAAATACTATTCCTGCCAAAATGTGTCTCTCTTGTGGATTGGGAACAATGAAAATGCATCAAAGACAAATTAATCTTACAGCAAATCAGAAACACTAGTGTCATTGAAAGGCAAAAGATAATGTTTATATAGCTGTAATAAATAGGAAATAGGGAATATCTATAGTCAAGTTGGATTTTAATAATCAATACTACAGTCTTTAATAATTTAGCCCAGTACCCGATTTCATACTGGATTTCAGTTCCCATCCCTAATCAAATGATCCTTAATCTGGGTGACGAGGCCTATTTCCAGATACATATATATTTATAATGAGATGACAGAAGTTAGTCAACCATGAGAGGTTTTTGCCAGATTTGGGTTAGCTATTGCATCAATGCTGCAAATCAGTGAGCAGCACTGCTTTAAATCAGTATTGTATTTCCAGGATTTTGAATCGATGTGATGAAATACCTTCATATTTTCTGGACTGAATTAAGAATTTTTGATGCTCATATTTTAAGGCAGAGTAAACAAACGGCTGACAGGCAGTCTTTTGGGATGACAGTTTGCAGTGACAGCAGACTTATATTTATGAGCAGTCACGCTGTCCCCAAATAAACAAATTGGCGAAAAAACAAATTGCCTCTCGTATCATGATGTCTGAATTGTGATGCATATTCAACACTTAATCAAAACATTGCTAAAGTCTAATATGGAATCACAAAACTAAACATAAAGTGAACACACAGTACACATCTCCAAACATTGAGAAATACAACAAACAGTAGACACAGAGAGGATACACGGCTAAGACAGTCAGGGGTGTCTGTGAACGGTTCTCTGATAGCTGCTGTGGTTTGTGGGAGGGGGCAGCAACAGGGGGCAGCCCTCCAGCTCGCTATCTGACTGCTGATGCTGCTGCTGTGACAGAGAGGAGAAGTTTGCGTTTTTCATATCTGACTTTTGCAGAGTATCTTCACGATCAAAGTGTTCAAAGGGGAACAGTGAGCTTGGTGTAAGTGTGAGGGGGAAAAAAAAACAGCAAGAAAAAAAAAAGGTGAGAAGGAGCGAGAGTCAAAAGTCGGAGGAGGAGGGAGGCAGGTCGCACTTTGCTTTTCCACCAGAGCACTCTGATACATATTTAATACAAATGCTCATTCGGAGCGAACTGTATTCTCCAACAAAAGCAATGTGTGAAGTGAAAATTATTCATACATTTGCATAAAAAGCATTTGTATGATCAAATTAATGGATTTTGTTGCTTATATGTGTGAGTGTGTGAGGGGAGGGGGGGTGTCAGTGTTTTGCAAATGGAAAGAGTAGAGACAACTAAATCTAATCACTAAATGGTGGGAAGATAAAACAGAAAAAAAGAAGATGGATGCACTTTTACAGAGGTATCAAGAGCATCACGCTGGCCTGACTCATGCTTGACCACGGCAGGAAACTGTAAACTGACTATAGATAATAATGTGGCCCATGCTTCATACTGTGATTCTGATGTTGTATAAAGCAGTAATCTACTTCAAATACCAAGAAAAAGAACTTGCCCATGGCCATTTTAGCACAAACTCACACACAAGTTGACACCATGTTTCTGCACGAGCACTGTAACAACCTCGCATGCCGGGACCCAAATTAAGATGCAAATATTCTTTAATCTGATTCAATCAAATTTTTAAAGTCATCGCTCAGATCTCTCCCTTTCCTCCCGTTCAACCATTCAGCTCTCGGTCTATTTTTAACTATTCTTAAGTACACACAGACAGGCTGCACTTGGAAGCAGGGCTGGTTTTAGCAAAGGGAGGAACGGCGCACGAGTCGTATTTCACTCTATTTCTGGATTATCAAAAGACTGGACCTGTGTTCTAATAATATAGCTCAAAGCAAGAATTTAAAAATTTCGCAGTTTGTCCAGAAATAGTTCTCAAAAACCATTTCAGACATTTACAATGCGTGTACTTCTCGGCTTTAATCATTTTGCTTTTATCTATCTACCTCTGTGCAGTGGCAAGCAGAGATGATGATAAATGAAACAGCAGATAACTCTTTAGTTACCAAACAAATACCAACAATATATTCATACTAATATCAATATAATACAATCAAATAATTGGTTGTTTATTTAGAAATAATGACTATGATAATTTTCATTTTCTGAAAACTACTGAGATGAAGATTTGCCTGGTTGAATTGTGAGTAAAGTGAATCTAAGTGGGTTCAAAACAGTTTGCTGGTTCACCATCAAAAGGATGAGTAAGAAATGTCAAACAGTGTGCAGTTCATTTTAATGAGCAGTTCAACTAGAAAAAGCCTGTGGTCTTTATCCAAGTACTTAAAACTGGGAATATCTCTAAATAACTATACAAACAATATAATAGGATGGCATACGGGAGCTTACATGGTTTGAAGCATCCATCTTTTTCTCTGGCTTTCGGAAGACCTTTCAAAAAAAAAAAAGGCTGCGTTTCATGTTATTTAGTGTTCTTTTTTTCCTCTAAAATGTCAGTCTCGAATCTGTTTCCATCCTCTCGTTTTACACGCAGACACGCTCGCATGCACGCACACACTTCTATGCATTTGCACTCTGCGGCGAGTGGAAGAGCACATACCCAAACACACACGTACGGAGGGAGAGAACAATGGCCCGAGCCCACAGCAGAAAACAGACAGGGAGATGTCTAAAAGCTCTCAAGATGAGAGCTGCATGCAAATTGTTCTTTTGACAGTATCCTTTCCTACTCACTCACCATTCTACCACAACAGAGATATAGAGACAGACCGAGAAAGAGAAAAGGAGGGGGGGGGGGGAGTGGAGAGGAAGGAGAGAATAGTATCTAGCCATAACAGAGTTGATTGGAGAGGGCCTTATTAAATCTGTTTACATTCCCTGCTGGGCTCCATTCTGTCAGAGAGACTTTCAACTCCATGGGACGCTTTCTGAGGAGTTTTTACACCAAAATGGCTGCCTCTAATTAACAGGGACCTGCAGAGTCCCAGTGGCCAATTATATTCCTCTCCTTGTCCCTGCCCACCAGCATTTGAGCTGCTCAGCAGTCCACTTCATGTTGCTTGTGAACACTCCGGCTGCCCCTGCTCTCCCACTGTGGAGCCTAGTGCTGTGGACAGAACTAGCTGCACGTCCTGTCGACTTGGTGCAACACACAGCCCTCTCAAGCCTCACGGCCTCGAGATGCCGCTTCTTTTCTGCTCGCAAGTTATAATTCTACTCATGTAGGAGGCAGAGTCAGCGCTGGGCTTCTAGCAAGAAACGTAATGCACGTAGACAGCATGCAGTTGTTGGAAACAAAAATGTGTGAGGTGGTGTTGGATAGACTTTAGAATAAATGGCTAGTGTTAGAAGTTCAAAGATAACTGATGGTCATTTTTGAAACTGGCGTCTTAAGGATGAAATATCGATTGGGCTTGACTCTAACAAAGCTGAAGGTACAGCTGCTGTAAAGCAAAGTGCATGGGAGGGGCTGATTCATTTCTAATGAGTGCTGGAGTGCTCAATAGATGAAGGGGCAAAAAAGACAGATTACTTGAGTGAGTCTTCATGCGTCTGTAAAGAGGTAGAGGTCTGTCAGAAATGGCCACGGGTGCAGCTTTGAAGGCTACACAGCACAAGTGATTTGTAATGGATGCAGTGTAAATACAAAAACATCAATATGTACATATAAATCTAAACATATGTGACATTATTCCTCTAATACATACAATGGATGAACACGTCAGCAGCTAAATATTTCACTCATCTCTGCACAACCTCCTCTACCCTCGCAACCCCCGGTCCTCCCTCCTGCCCTCCGTCTATTGTCCCATCCGTCAATCTCTGCTCCAGTTCCAACTGTCTCAGTCAGCAGCATCACCAACCAGAGCGGATTTATGTAAACACAGTGCAATATCAGATCATATTACTTCATGGGTGTGTAAAATGGCTGGGCCATCCATTTTGCAGCAGTAGTCTCCTTACCATCTTTGGCTGTGTCAGCAATCCCTTCTCTGCCCAGCCCTGGAGCTGTGGGAGCTCTGCCTGACGCCACTGTGTCTCTGTCGACCCCTATGGAGCGGAGCACAGGGAGGGAGGGACGCACAGCCCACCGTCAACATCATACACTCACTTTACAAGGTTAGGGTTGTAGTGGGATTTGGGGAGTGGAGGGGGGTGTTGGGGTGATGGGGAAAATGGCGGCTCAGTCGAAAAATACAGGTTTTCATTCCACCAGTAAAACTAAAACAAAGACAGGTGGCTCAGGGTTTGTGTTTTTGGTTGGTGTGACCGGTTGAGATGAGTGGTTTTGTCGTCATGGAAAAATAAATTGGGGTGAAGATTAAGATTTGAAAAACTGTCTGATTCAAATTGTTGAAGTATTGCTTCATACTGAAAATTGAATTGCTAAGCAAGAAACGGGGGTAAAGCTATTATTTCTTCAATTGTTTCAATCATCTGAGTGGACTGAATAAAACTGCATGTGTGTGTTGAAGCCGGCAGATTGGTGTGGTGACTGCAATGACCTTGGCAGAGTTTATAATGAGGGTTTCCCTCTTGCTCTCTGTGGGTAAACAAGCCTGTGGTTGAAGAGACAGAAATGCCACAAATGAGCAGGAAGTCTGTTCACTAGCTCTCCAGAGCAGGGGGCTTAAATGCCTGCAGCTATCTACGGATGCTACGAGCAGCCAATTTAGCAGGAGAGGAGGAAGAGAGGAGGGATGACCTCTGCCTTCATTTACTCCTTCAGAGAGATGAAGAGAGGGAGTGAGGGATCAGATGGGAGGATGAAGAAGAAAAGGCGAGGGCTGAGTAATGGGGAAGACACTTCCAATACTTCAAAGAAAGGGAGAGACAGAGGTGGGGGAGGAGAGAGAGAGAGTCTGTACATGTTCTGTTGTCAATGTGTCTTGTAAACTTAGGCAGGAATGCATAATGGAGGTTTAAATGAGAGTGAACTGTCAGCTTGAAAGGCAAAAAGAAGATACAGAAGGGCGGAGAGGTCAGGGTAGAGAAGAGGACAAGGAGTACTGTTTCTACTAGCTGACAGTTAATGGTGAATATTGAGATATTTTTGGGGATGATCACATTGAAATATCACGTTGAGCCACCTTTGTTTTAGTCTGGTGAGGGCCACAGGGTTACTGTTGAAGAATGGTGGAGTCAAATACAAATAAAACACTTTCTACTTTGTAAATACGACCGTGAGAAATTAGCATTAGGTTTCAAATATCCTATATGGGAACATTTTCAAGCTTTGAGCTGTGTTAGGTCGACTTCATGCAGGTGTGCCAAAGCAGGTGAGGTGTATTTATAACCATTTGAAAGGCCCAAGAGTGGACAGTGCCAGGGATAGCTACACCCCTGTGGCGAAGGTGACACTCTGGCTACAGTTTGCAGCCCCAACATACAGTACAGTGGACCGACATTCATCTTATCAAGAAGGCAGAGGACGACATACTGTATATCCTGCTGTTACATGTGAAGTCAAAAAGCTACCCTGAAAAAGGAAAATGTTAGGCAGAGGTGAAACATCAAAAGCATTTTTCACCCATTCTGCAATGCTGTCATATTACATACTACGTCGGTGCGGGAGGGAATGGTGTGTCGCAGCAAGCAGACAGTGCGGTGTTGTCGTAGCATGTACAAATGTGGTGATAAGAAGCAGCAAGCAGATGTACATGAGTCTCCATTTCAACAGCCAACGTATAGTGCTAGGGAGCATAATGTTGGCAAAAAGGACTATTACATTTCTCAGAAGTGCCTTTAAGTCTCTGCATCCCATTTTCAAAACACTGCACAGTGCTCAATATTCAATGCTCAACCATTCGATAAAACAAACACGGTCTCAGGCATAGCACACACACACACATGCGACACACACACACAATTTCATTTTTCTTTATTCTCTCGCTGTCCTTGCCTTTATCACACGAACACACACATGTGCGTCCTCTGATAAAATCTCGAATAACGCTGGAATAAAGGTGCAATGCAATTACATTCACCAGCCATTGAGATGAAAAACCGCTCATGGATACATTTTCAATTATTCAGGGAATACATTTCAGTCGGTGCTCAGATGCTGGGAAAACTTATTATATAATCAATACACTCTATAACGCCATTAATATTTGATGCCACAAAAGTGCTTCCTGTCTCCTTGGGCCCCAGCCAATGGTGTCTGGGTGCTGCAGTCAAACAGGACAAGCCTTATCCGCCTACAGCAAGGAAGGGGAGTACACATTTGTTTTCCTCCAACAGTCGAAAGCACCGAAGGCACACGCAGCTTTCTTTTTAGATTTACTGTATATGAATGAATTTGAAGTCTTTCTTCCACACTTTGCGAATCTGTCTCCTCCGCAGCACTGTGTCACTTATGGTACGAGCTAAAATTTAGATGACCGAGGAGTTTTTCCTTTTCACCTTCGTCACTCCTCTGCTGCTTTTACATCATAAAACCACCACTTTATATTGCTGGCCCCGGTGCACGCTTCCCCCCCCTCCCCACCCCCTTTTTCTTACAGAGCTTAGACAATCAATTTACCCTGACTTGGCCAGGATAGATGGAGGCTGTAGAGACTGCGGAGTAGACAGTATGCTGCAGGATCTCTCCGCTGATAGACACACTGCCTGGCAGCTACAAAATGGAGCCAGCATGCAACCATCTGACTTGTTAGACTTCGCCTCACCATCTTGCCTCAGATATCATTTGTCATTTCCTTATGCCTTGTGCATCTTTTTTTATTTTTGAATGTTTTATTGGCTTGAGAAATAATTATTTTTAAACTTTAAGACACAAAATACATCACATCAAAAAGACACATAAATGCTGCCAATTTGTGCTGTGTTCCCGTCTTACAACCATAAAGTGGCCACACTTGCTAAACTCCCTCAAAATCCCCCAAATTGATACTGAACTGGAGTTCCTATCAAAGTGACTGAGACACAAAGAGATTAATACGACTTTACTATCTCAGCTTCCCGGCCAGTCAAGTTCCATGTAATGCTCTCTGCACTATTGATTTTTATTTTTCTCTCTCCTCTCCCTTTCTTCCTGGCCGTCTGTCCACCTCCACCAGCATCTGCCGAGCTCTGAAATGTCCTGCAGGTCAGACGGATGCTGGGCCGGATCAATCAGGGAAAGTAATCTGGGACGCCTCATGCACGCAAGCACACACACACACACAGACAAAGACACATCACAGATAGTCTCCGACACACACCCCTCCTCTGTTGCACTCTGGCCTGCCTGCCTCCACTCTCATCGATCTGCATCTACTTTACCAAATGGATTCTTCTCTTCTTCTATCCTCCTCCACCTCTTTCCTCTCTGTGTGACTCAGAATAATAAATGTTACAGACCACGCGCAAGACGTGTACGTAAGCAATTTTTCATTTAACTTTGGCTTGACTCCCCCCCCCCCCCCCCCCCATTCCTTCTTTCTCTTTTGTGATGTTTCAGTCTCTCAGTGAGATCGATGCAGCTTTCCCACACACTCTCTCACAGCCCCTGGGTAATCTGAACATACTTGCGCAAAGTCAGAGGTCAGGAGATGACAGGAAACGGCCTATTGCCCAGGGATATGTCAGACAGGATCTATATAATAATTGCAAGATTTATATTTCACAGACAAAGAGGATGAGACTTGGCAGAGGTTTTCACTTGTTAAATATCTGATGTATTGTTCAGTTACACTTGTTTCTGAAGGCTAAAGAGTTTGGCACAACAAAGGTTAGGACTCATTTTGCATTTAAATGTTCCTAACTGTTATGATGTAACTTATTCTACTGTATTCAGATTTTGGCTATTATTATTATTATTTAGCATTATTTTTATCTAAAAACCTCTCTCTCAAAAAAAAAAATTTCATGCTGCATTGTGGGCAGTCAAAAGACAGAACATCATTCAAAGACAAGGACTGAGGACCTGCAGTGTTCCATATATACAGTATGTAGTCACTTTCTCTCTCACACACACAGACACACACACACGCACACACACACACCACAGTCTCCTTTGCTGAGCCAAACTGTAGGCGGAACTGGAGCCATTTGTCCACTGGCTGAATCCCAACTCTGCACCAACGCATGCAGAAAATTGGTGAGCATCTTGACTCTGGAGATGGCACTTCAATTTGTGCAGCTCCGGTGACTGGTGCTCTGCAGTTCCTCCCTTGTGGGGGTGTGAGATCAGCTGGACACCTGCCTGGCTGCTTGGCTGAAGCCTGGAGCACGGGGACTGGGCCTTGGAATTGAAGGCCTGGCCTTGCCTGTCAGCCCAAGTCCCTGTCCCTCAGCCCTGGCCCCAGCCTGGCCTCTCAGGTCCTCATCACAGTTCCTCTAGCCTCGCTCCCGTGCCAGGGACAGTCCCTCGCTCGATGCCCCTGTCCCCTATTTCTCTATCCAATCCTCAGCTGCAAGTCAGCGCAGCGCCATCATCCCAACAGCAGACTTCCCTTGAACAGCAAATCCCCATCAACAGCTTGCCAGCCTTTGTTCTAGTTCTAGCTGCTGCAGCCAGCATCTCTGCTCCCAGCTCAGTCAAATCAGCAAGATGTCTCTGCTGTGCATCGCTGTCTGTCCTGCTGTAATCCTCGGGTGTGACGGATAGGAGCGATCACTGTTGAGGCCCTCAGCTAGGACATTTTGCTGGATTAAAGGCTAAATCATCTTCTCATCCGCTACATAGGATTCTATCCTTAATTAAATGTCATTAATGTGGTTAAAGGTTTTAGTGGCGATGATATCGAACTAACATGTAGAGCCTATTCAGTGAGTATTAACCATGGGCACAAAAGGCACATTGTGAATAAGAGAGAAGAGAGAGAAGAGAGGCAGTAAGAACCCTGTCAGCCTACAGTAGGCCTACCTCACGCCTGTCCTTCAACATGACATAAAAGATTGATCCTTTCTCTGTCGCCCTCTTCCTTTTTCATAACACAAAAATCACATTTGCCATGACTGTGTTAAGATCTAACCTGGTTACTTTTGACTCACTGTGACTGTTCTCTGAATAACTAAAAGTGACACCGCAACAGAGTCTACAGCACTGCGATGACAAAAACCTGCACTATTCTGGTTTGCATTTCTGGGAGTAGCTTGTGTTTCCATGCGGTGCTCATTTCCGTGTTGAGCCAAAGTTGCTTTTAGCCGGGCTGGGACGGAGGATAGAGGACGCAGAAACAGACAGTGAGGCAGAGAGAGCAGGCAAGCTGATCCATCTGAGTCAGCACCATGTGTCATGAGCGAGGACACCACCTCCACAAGTAGCTGGCAGGTGAACGCGGCCATGCACCTGTGCAGGCAACCAGCCATTTTAGCGAAGCTGTCTCCTATCTTTAGCAAAATACACTAAAATACACCAGCATGTATACACACAAACATATGCAAACATGCACACGGATTCACTCAACTCAACTACCCAAGTATACGGCTCCACTGTGCCCACCTGCATGTATCAGGTCAGAAATAAGCAATTCAGCAGTGTCATGCTATTGCAACCAACTAGAAAACAAGCAGACATTCCTCTCTTGCTCAAGCCTATAGTCATGCTTATATGTATAAAAAAGGCCTTAAAAAATAAGATAACTGACTAAAGCAACTTTCTCAAAAGGGGCCAATAAGAACAGAGTTGCTGCAGTTTTCAAACTCAAGACTTTTTAAGACAAAGAGAAATGAATGCAGGTACAAAACGGAACAAATTAATATGAGCACAGGTAGCAGGTGTAATCATTTTTTATTCAAATAAAATTATCAAAAAATCAAATGCAACATACGACATCTGAGGACAGAGGACCAGACCTGAACCTGACTTACTGTTTATGAAAAGTCAAACAATAAAACAGACAAATTGCCAAAGGCTGTGTGGAACCCAAAGTTATGTCTTCAAACCAACAAATTTGTCTAGTTGTTTCTTCTCTGTTGTCTTGGCGAGCAACTCGTTTGTGATTAGTTGTCTTTTCACAAATGGTGCAATACCAAATCTAACTATAAAAGCTATATATAGCTGTTTTGTGTCAGCCACGAGTGAATGTCTTGACATCCTCTGAGTCAGGAAACATTGCCTTGAAAAGTGTGTGGATGTTGTCATTTGACTGACTGCAGAACCCACGATACTTCAGCCCTAACAGCAGCATTAAGTAAAACACATCACGAAACACCTGGTTGAACAGAGGCCACGGCCGGAACGTCATCGCTCCTCTTCTTCTCTTTTCTGTTCACACTATGTGAATGCGGGAGACATTATATGTAATAAGTTACATGAAAGCAAAAAAATAGATACAGTAATGTCAGTAAATTTGAGTATTTGGACTTTTGCCAGCTGGTCTAAGTGACATCTCAAAATGTAAGACCTCTTCCAAGACCCTAAATGCTTAAAATCAAATGTAATACTTTGTGGGGCTTCGGCAGAAAACCCTGAAGAATATTGTCCCTGAGCAACAGAAAAAAATACTTGTAAACTCCTCTAAACTCAACTGAACTCAATTTTCTGTATAATTCACAGCAGGAGTTCTAATTAAAACTGGTTTGAGGCTGGAAGTGGTAATATTGGCTTTGTTGAACAGGTATTTAAAAAGCTATGAACAGCCTGGAGGTATAGGATAAGAACAAAACCTACAGCGCGGCACTTAGACTGAGAACAAGGGAGAGAGGAGAAGCAGAGGCAGAGGCAGAGCTCTTCCTAATCTAATCACTGTTTCCCCCATCAGCTGCATCTCAGACACAGCCTGCTTCTGTGTGTGTGTGCGTGAGAGAGAGAGTGTTGTGTGTCTGCCTTGCAGCAAAGGCATAGAGCTAAATCACACAGACACCGACCGACCGTTGTACTGGAGAATTCATTCCACAGCCTTGGGTAGTGTGTGAGGGCGTGGCTGAGCGTGTGTCGGTCTGCGCGCGCGTGTGCCGAGCTAATCTGGTTATTGATTCGACTCTGAACCGGAGCTCATATAATCAAATAGCTGCGAGGGAAAAGGACAGCCGTCCGTCATCTGTCTTAATGAGTAAACAGTTTGATGGAGGCGATGAATAACTCAGAACTACGTGTGGATGTCGAGGAGGTTGCTACATCACTGATAGAATTTAAATTGGTTATATGTCTATCCTATAGCAAACCGTCCTCTCATGCTGAGTGACATCATGAAATTATTGCATGATGGTATTGTTCTGGTATAATTTCAGTATCATCACTCTGTATTGGAAACGTTCCCCCTTTTTTTTAAACGCACTGTCATTGCGAGAGCCCAACTATTTCCGTCACTTTCTAAATGCTATAAAGTTGCTTGGTGCAAGTCATTACACAATCAATTTGGAGTTTGACTTTAGAATTTATAGTGAGCCCATCTTCTGTGAAAATCTAATCTCAGTGTAACTTGATGTGGAGAGTGGTTGGCAATTTAGAAATGGCTTCTACTGCGGCGGGGAAGCAAAGAGAGTGAGACACAAAAGCCTAAATGTATACCAGCGCAGCTAACAGACGAGGCCCGCGGCACACCAGCTAAACCATTAAGTGTGGCGTGCATTCAAACGAGCAGATTAATCCCCCCTACTGCCGTACGGCGCCGAGTAATTGAAAATGCCCACATGAGACTATCTTTGCTCCTATACGGCGATGCCTGTGCCAGAGAGGCAACATATAGAAGGTGATGGCTGATTGCCATAAAAAAAAAAAAAAAAAAAAAAAATTCTTCAACAGCGTTTAGTCTGACAGCGTGTGCCGGAGAGCCGTGCAGCCTTGAGATAGCACGCATTCATCTTTCCACCGTTCCCATTTTCTCTCTCCCTTTCTTTCCTCTTTCTGACTTTTTCCTCTCTCTACCTCCCAGTATCAACTTGACAGGTGCGCTTCGTGCCTGCTGCTGACGTTTATCAGTCTTGATAAGCATCGGATATCATATTCCCTGCATTTCCATCTAGTTATCCCGCACATGGAGAACGGCATTCCCGTGGATTAGAAGGGAATATGCATTGAATGTAAGAATCCATATTGCTGTTTTGGACAAACGTCTCCACTATCAGAGTTACTATCTCAAACTGGAGCCTGATATGTGCCGGTGGGTGGAGCTGGTTGGCTGTCTCCGGTCTTACGTGTGCTCCGTCAAAAAGGCGAACCAAACCTCTGATCTCCAGGAGAAAATAGTCAGGTATTATCGACCTCCTCGCCTGCGTTTTCTCTGATAACTCATGATGATATAGCTTTTCCTTGAAGTCTGTCAGCTCCGGCATTATGATCTTCATGTACAGCAGCCCTGATCTTTATGAGTCACTGACCAGAACTGACTTGCAGATGAACCTTGCGTATCCTCTCTCCTGCCGCTGTGGGATTTTCCAGTGTCTCGGTGTATCGCACAGAGCAAGATCAGCCTTTTCTGTCCCTGTGTTGGTGTTGCTATTGATGATATAAGGCAGGCTGGAGGCTGTTGTGTGGGATGCTGTGTTTGTAGGCCCTAATGTGTCTATTACCAACCACAATGGTGCCATTTTGTAGCATGTTCAGTTGCATGTTCAATCTATAATTCATGTGGCTACAGAAATATATAAATGTTTAATATGTCAGAGGCGGTGAGGCCTGTCGAAAGCATGACCTTGAAACGTCCTTTAAACATCACACAGCAACAGCGCTGGGGCCAGTTAAGCTGCCAAAGCCAAACAACAGGCAACGTGCACACACACACACACACACACACACACACGCACACATAGAGAGCCTGTCTGCCTGCTGATGCTTTCCGCTGCTTTCTGTTCCCCTTTTTTTCCTGGGATGCAAAATGCAGATGAGACAAGTCAGCCGCTTGTGCACAGTCTCAGGAGAAACTGCCACTCAAATCCAAACATCTGTATGAAAACCAAAACACACAGGGTACAGTGGAGGATGAGAGGAAGAGAGGGAGGAAGGAAGAGCGGGGAGAGAGAGAGAGAGAGAGAGAGAGAGAGAGAGAGAGAGAGAGAGAAAACGAGGATTGAGAAAGAATGAGCAGTAAAGTAGCTAAGAAAGCCAGTGTTCCTCTCTCCTTCTGTATCTTTGACTGAACAAAGAGCTATACACACATGAATACCTCTTTCCTCCCACTGTATTTTCCATCGGGATATTTATTCTGAAAAGCAGCGATGCACAACAAGGGCTCGGTCCTGTGTTTGCTAGTGGGCTGAGGCGCTAACACTCCCCAGCTGATTATGTGTCTGTCTGTAGCAGTTTGAGCTGCTGCCAAAGGAATTAGGTCTAGTATTTGTGAATGCTGCTCCCCTCACAGCAGAATGCCTTTGCCATGCCTCTCAGATTTCTAGCTTTTTAAAAAGACAGGGGAAAAAAAGGAAAAAAAAAACATTTTAAATAAATGAAGGAAATCACTGTGGAAGCCTATTAAATTTTCAACGTGACCGTTTTGTGAGTCTTCATGTGTGTTTAGGCTTCACACAAAAGGAATATTTAAAAACCAAAGCGTGCTAATTGGGACAGAGATTGTTACAGCAGCTTCTTATTCAAACAGGCTTTTGGCTCATTAACTGCTTCCATCCAGCTTTTGTTTAAAGGAAAGTGGAAAAGACATTTAAAGACAATAAAATATTTTTGCGATATTTGTACAGCCACTGTACCACCAAAATACTAAGACTGTGTAACATGCTCACATGGAATGAGCAGTGGCAAAAACCTCTTAATCTCAAGTGTAAGAGCAAAAAGGGAAATGACTTTGTCTTCTTCAAATATCTGAGTCGTGCTGCGTCACACACCAGTCAAATCTTTGCTTTGTAAAGCTGTGCTTATTTACAGCTAATAACAGTCGACCACATGTATTTAATTCTTCATGGAGTTTATCATTAGTATTTTTGGAACATATAAATATTTTGCATTATAATTTACTTATTTTTCTTAAAATAGAGTATTACTGTATTTTTGTAGGTGTGAAACAGTTTCTTTATATTCAACTGTGTATCAAGGGAGAACGTGAAGCCCTTCAAGGGACATAGAGGGTTTTTTCTGGTTTCACTTAACAAGTATCATATTGTTGTTTATTGAGTTTCAACACAATCAAGAAAAAAATAAAGACAAAAACTCTTCTGTAATTCAGCTAAATGCCTTCAACTCCCGTCACCGTCACCTCTATGTAAAAAAGGCCACTCTAAACCTCATCCCAAACTGGGGTCAAAGTTAATACAGGAAATATGTAATTACAGCTGTCTGACTAGTGTCTGTGTGTCTCAGCTCTGACTGCTTTTTTTGTACACGCCTGACCTGGGCTGGTCATTTATCTACAGCTAGAGAGGGTGTACCTGACTCATGTACACACACTCTTACATGCATGCTTATTAATTAACAGCTACATATGTGAAATATACAACAACTCTAATGCCTAAAAAGTTGGAACACTGTGTAAAATGTAAATAACAACAGAAAGCAATCAATTGCAAACAAATTGTCTTTACTGACAAGTTTTACAAAGTCTTCCTGAGCCCATGTAGTAATCTCCTTTATACACTCATGTGTTTGACAAAGTGTTGAACCTCTCTCCATCCTTGCTTGTGAACGACTGAGTCTTTCCAGGATGAACCTTTCACACTCAATCATGATACTATCACCTGTTACCAATGAACCTGTTTACCTGTGGAATGATCCAAACAGGTGTTTTCACAGTCTTTTGTTGCTCCTGTCTCAACTTGTTTGAAATGTGTTGCTGCCATCAAATTCAGAATAAGCCGATATTTACTTATTGATGAGGTCAAACATTAAATATATTGGTTTTGTACTGAGAATCCCAGCTGTTTTGTAATTGTATGAACACAAACACATAATGTGACCATTTGATGTGAAACCATTCTGTAACTAATTACTGTGAATCTGATGAACTGCAGCGCCACCTCTAAATGGGAAAAACAGCAGCACTGACTGCGCACACAAAACACAAAGCTAAAGAACGTTAAAGGCCCTCTACCCCACCTAGTGTTTACTTCTTGTCCCTTGTTATATCACACGCTGGGAAATAATGCAAAAAACAGCATGTCAAACCCACAACACGCATTATTCACTTCCACCAAAATGTATGTATTTCTGCTGCTCTGTAAAACAACCTGTCAAATTATCCATATGCCATTTTGAAAACACTTTTTACAAGCAAAATAAGCACAATGGGCCAGCTTAAAGGAAGTAAAAACAGGATTCTTAGATTTTGTTTTCCCTCTAATAAACATCTCAACAGAGCACAGGTCTGGGTGGTCTACCTCAGTTTGTTAACTGCTGCTCAAATAGTCAAGGGATGATCTAGCTTTTTCACAGCATTTTATTTATTTCACAGCAGGTAAATGTTAGAAAAAGTACTGCATGTTGAAAATTAGAAAAAAAAAAAACCAAGAACAGTTCGTCTCCAATTTTGGTACATTTTTACATTTTTCTAGTTTTAGTAGTCATGACTGCGGAAAATCTGAAACATGAAACATCTGTGCTCTTAGTGTCCGTTTAAACTTAAATCCCTTTATCGTGCTAACGCTAAGAATAGTCCGATATCTCTACCAGCAAAACAATTCGAGGTCTACACATATGATGCGATACACCCACCTGCAGCAAAATCCTAGAGAGCTCGTGTTTGCGCATAGAAACGCAGGAAAGAGAATTAAGAGGCAATTGTTCCTGTGTCTCAACCACTTCTCCTTCCCTCTGTCTCGCTCACTCTATCTATTTGCTTGGTGTTTAATCAGGCTCTGGTTAACCATGTCACTCTGCATCTGGACACACGTCAGTCGGCCCTCTGATATACACACACTCCCTCGCACACGAACACACACACACACACACACACACACACACAAGCAACGACACAGAAGCTCAGCACAGGCTGCCGTGTAATTTAATTGATGAAGTGTTATTGTCCTGTTACTTTTACTTTCATTTTTTATTTCTTAGCTCATCATCCGTCATTCCTCACACGATGCCTGCGAATCACCTTCATTGTTCCTCAGACCTATAATCACCCCACCCAGGACTACACAATCCAAAGCGCCCATCCTTATCTTATATTTCTCTGATCTTCAGTTACATAAAAAAATCAGTGAGCACACACTCGCTCTGTGCACTGTAGCTAATAAATTCCTCACACACCCCACCCTATTAGCATTGATGTGTAACCTTGGAGCTCATGGTGTTCTGCCTGAGGGTGATAGAGCCACTGTGTGTTTGTGTGTATCTGTGAGTGTGTGTGTGTGTATGTGCGTCAAACGATGGCCTGTCTCTCGCCCAGGTCCCCCACTGGGTCCCATCAGGAGTCTTCATGGTGCAACGCCTATATCTAATGCCTTCAATACTGATGAACATCTGACTTTGTCGCTCCTTCTCTCACTCTTCCTTTTCATTGTCCTCTCATGTCCATTTCTTTCGCCCTCTGCACACACTGATACTGACTGTACAGACAATATAAACTCTTTTCTCTGCGCTGACGCCTGTCGTCTCACATCATCAGTCATTGTCTTCCTGCCGGGCCCCTTCGTCTATGCACATACGCTAGACTGCGAGCCGTGAACGTCCAGGGAGGCAGCACGCCAGCTCGCGTCACTAGCCTAGTCACCAAACAGGGGAGTCGCCTTCGTATCAATTAGCATTTTGATTGCATCCAATGGGAAGAAGCCAGCGTGCAAACAATCAAACATTTACTTGCCGACAAATGAATAATGCTTCCGCTGTTTGCCATGCGAATACAAAAGTGATTCGGTCCACTTTGTGGATGGTAAGAGAACCATTTTGAAAACAGATGGACGCCTTAAGAATGCAAAGTAACGGTATTGATTCTGTCGTCAGAGCGGTGACGCAGTATCGGCAATGAAATAAAACTCTGTCTTATATGATGACAGATGGAAACGATGTGAGGGAAAAAATATAGCCATTAGTTTTGTTTGTCAACCTCTCGCTCTGTCGCTTACACATGATGGATGAATGGATAAATAGATGCAAAGTTAAAGTGAGTCTCAGGAAGCTGAGCAAAGCAGATGATTCCTCTCACACCCAAACACATAATTAAGACTACACGAGCGTATACACACACACACACACACTCATGTGAGCAATGGGTTTGAAACTTGAGAATGAACAGCATTAAAATCAATTGTAATCCGGGCATGCGTGTAACTCCAACATACCTACTCCATCTTTCTCCAGCTACTGGCACAACACATGGACGACACAAACTCGCACTGTGTACACAAGCAGCATGACGGATAACATGTCTACTCATATAATTAACAAGGACTAGCCTACTTTGCATACATGAATACAAAATCCACAAAAAAGGTCCAGGTTGCCTACCATCTCACAGTACATCCAGCATCAACAATGTGCATTCCATCCCTGCTGCAGTACTATACGCAGGTAAATATTTCAGAGTGGTGCAAAGGCAGGAAAAAGGGGGGGACACCTACAGCCCTGGCTTCAACATAAAATGGGTGCTGTTCCCCCGATTTAACCCTTCCCTCCCTCCGTTCCTCTCCCCATCCTTCCTTACCTCCACTCCTGCCTCCACACCTCTCCCCATTAGCATGATATCTGGCTCCGTCCCTCCATCTGTCTCCCTCCGTATCCCATCTTGCCCACAATCCTCGGCAGTCTCACCCCCTGCTGCATCCTCCTTCCCTGCCTCAATGAACTTCCCATTCTGCACAGCAAATAGTTCAATAGTACCACCGCATCCCCTGTCCTTAAAGAGTGCAACGCATACTGGCCATGGATGATAGTATATCTACAATCACATCCTCCTCTTGCTCCTATGGGCTGCCCAGAATGAAACGATGGTTGACAATGTGCAGTGGAGTATAGTGGCAGGCTGCCTGTAGCCTTCTTCCTTACCATCTTAAACCCATTCCACTCCATTTGGGAGACGCCGGCCGTTGTCTCACGCTCTCTGTCTCCTCACACAACAGCTACAGCAAAAGCCTCAGCAAAGAAAATCCCCTACTCTCTCTCTGACTCTCTTCTCTTCCTCAGTCTCCTCTGACACTGCCTCCTTATTCTCTTCTCTCCTTCTCACTCTGCCTCTCCTCCTGTGTCTGCGTGAGTCTCAGCGGCGAGCGGGGAGCAGCATGCTAGAGGCACACAGAGCGAGCATCGCCTTCTTCCGCAGATGCTGAGAGGAGAATGGTGAGCCTGGATGAGAGATTGCTGGGCTGCAGCAAGCCTTCCCTCCCTCCCGTCTCCCTCCCTCCTCCTTTCCCACCTCCACCCGCCCAGTCGCCTGCTCAGCTGGAAGGTCAGAGCCCGCCCACTTCCCCCCTCCCCACCTCTCTTTTAGAGTCTGTGATTGGCTTCTTGACTTGCCTGTCAGCCCCTGGCCTCACCTCCCCTCCCTCAGTGTTAACACCTTCGCTCTCTGGCTGGCTCCGAGCCCTCCTCGGCACACGCCAGCCTCAGCCTGGTTTGGCAGAGAAAAGGCTCTCTGAATCCCAGCAAAGCAATCAATCGCTGCTGAGGTATGTGCTTGAGTGAGCCGGGCAGCGCAGCAGAGCTCCAGGAGAGTGATTGCAGCCTCAGGCACTATGGTAATAGGATGCCTGCGCAGTGCTGTGTATATAAATTAGCTATTACTGGGTGCATGTTAAAATCCCCTGTACATTTACATGACTGTGTATACAGAGCATGTCATTCTCTCTCATTCATTCTGTCTCTCTTACATGCAAAACACACACACACTCACATACAGGACTAATTACAGCGTTTGTCCTACAGAACAATAACTGGCCTCTTTCAGGAATTGTAAATCAGTTTTTTTTTTCTTTCTAAATACTGAAAACACACAATTTGATGAAAAACAAAATTGTCTGCTATGTTGATAAATCAGACATTTTAAATGCAATATTAGAAAAAAAAAATGTGAACACACACCTGTCCATACAGGTGTAGCCCATATACAGTAGTTAACTCTTTTCCTTTTTTTTTTTGATGATTTCAATGTAGTAAATCAAAAAAGCACAGTGTCAATATGTAGGATGGAAAACAAATCACTACCCCTCTACCTGCTGCTGTGCGCAATTTGCTGACATTAACCTTAATAAAATCCAGCTGGATGCAGAATTTGCGCACAATAAAAGGCTGGATGCACCTGTGCCCTCAGATATCTACTCACCATGACCATTCTTGAGTCAGGCTGCTGTGAAAGCCGGTGAGGAAGAGGAGGAGGAGGATGAAGGCGAGGATGAATGAACGGAACGAGCCACAAACTTAACAAGAGGAAGACCCGCAGCTCCGTGCAGCCAACAACAGGAGGATACACAGAATCCACTAAGAGGTGAAGATTCATAGAAAACACCACCTTTCCACCCGAGAAACCCATATATGGAGCGTCCGGTCCCCCATTGGCTGAGAAGGCGCTGGCGGGGCGGCGCGCGCCGGGACGCGAGCGGAGGAGGCGGGCCGGTGCCATCCCCGACGCTGCGGGGCATCAACCGGAGAGGTGCGTGCTCCGGCAGCAAAGGTGACTCTGTGTCATCATTCCTCACCTGACTGGTGATAATCGCGTACGCAATCTTGGATTCGTGCACGCGGGCTTTCACGTGCGTGCGCGCGCCCGCTTTTGTCATTATAGAAAACAGGTGATCTGCATTGTCGCTGCAGTGTTTGCGGCTGTTGTTAGTGAGAAAACAGCTGCAGCAGTTATCCTCAAGAAAAGAGGGTCTGTGCATCCTCACACCCCTGAAATAAGCTCCTTTCCCCCCTCTATATAGAAAGGCACTATTATTCTGAGGAGTCATCAGATTATTTAATCAAATGCTACCACCAATCAAATCTTACATATTCCTTATGATATGACAGTTGAGATATAATAAATATGTATAAAAAGCACATCCTCTGTGCCCAGCAGCAGTCCTGCCTCAGGTAGGCTTGATCCAGCTGGCCTCTATCTCTGGCACACAAGAAGAGGGAGCTCTTGCTTCCTTTAACACAGTTACCTGGCAGGCAGGGCTACTTGGCTGCACCTATACATCCACACACAGACACACATACAGTCATAAGGCACACACTGTAACGTATGTTGCTTACTCCATAAGCACTCATAAGCATATTCACACACACCGTCTCGCACATTCAAGCTGTAGATAACATGTAGCCTCAGGTGACTGATTTACAAATGCTCTTATGCTGGTAATATCTTCATGTTGTCAGACAAGACATCAAAACATCACAAGCGTCCCATCACGTGATCGCACCGCTTCCTCTGCAGCAAATAACATGCAGTCAGCAAGTCTCAAGCTCTTTCTCACATGCTGGTTCGTTTCAATTAACATTTCGGCTGCCTGACAGAGCTAATGTGACTAGTGGACATCCATTAAGCTCTGACAAACGATCACACATGATTTAATAACCACAATATTTATAATGATGTGATAGACAGCAGATATGAAATTCTTCGTTAAAGCTGTGTTTTTGGATTGCGTGTCGTATTAAAAATATTCATGATTAGTGACATGACAACAAGCAGGTTATTGATCCAGTTAGGCGGTCGACAGAAAAATTATCAGCAACAATTCTGATCACGAGTTAAATGTTTAAGGCAACTATCAAACAAAAATGTGAAGATTTCCTCATTGTCTATTCAGATTGTTGGTCAGACAAAATTTAAACATGTCACCTCGGCTGGTGGGGATGGGCACAATTCTGTTTTGACATTTTTAGGCTAAACGATTAATCAAATAATGATGAACTGCTGCTGCTGCAGTTACAGCACTTTTTCACCTCATAGCAGCATTCAGGTCAGTATCAAACCATCTATTGCGAATAAGGTTCAGTATGAATTGATACTGGATCTAAATGATGAAAACTCACTGAAGGCCCTGCTGTGAACATAATGATACACTATTCAGCATGTAGACGACTACATACATAATCTACACTTACATTTACAATATGTGTATTTATACAAATGTGAATTTCAACCACACACTCGAGTAGCTGCACAAATGAGCTCCCAAATGAACCCGCTGAATCAAAAAAAAAAAAATGGTAGGAAAGATGGAAAAAAAACAGGACGAAGACAAAGTGTTAGGAATGATGGGGGAGCATTCTGGCAGACAAAAAGGGAGCGGTGAACTAAAGCTCCCCTCGCTGTCCACTTCACCTCTGACCTCTCCACCTGTCTGGTTAGCTTCAGCTAGTCTAGCAGAACCATGCGCCTGACATACTAATGAGACTACCGAGCAAGGCATCTGCACATACATACATGCTGTACACACGGGGTGGTAAGATGGGCGGAACAAGCTCACAGTATGGAGATTTGCAGCGACCACGCTGTATATAACACAACAGGAGACTGAAACATAAAGAGCGTGGATTAAAATAGAAGTGCGTCTGTGTTTGTTTTCCTTAATGTGCCTTTGTATCTTTTCCACCAAAGAGCAGAAAAAGGCGAAATTTGCAGCTGAATAGCACAAGCAGCAAACCCACAGTTTCCTGTCCATCTTTTATCCTCCTGCTCTGACCTTTGAATTTAATAAAAGCTTTGACTTGGACCCAGGAAAAAAAAAATTGTTCTCCACCTCACTGCCTCTAATATTTCCCTCCCAACCATATTTTTATTGTTGCTTTTTAATTCCCTACAGTAAAGAATGGAAAGTCATATCCATTGTCTGAATCACAAATCACGTCTCCGTGTTTTGTTTTGTTTTTTTGTCATTGTACGCAGTCAACTTTTAACTGTTGATGCGTAGAGGCAGTAAAATGTGAGTAGGAAATAGAAGCTGATCATTTTCTTATTTCATAAAGGACAGTGTTTTCTCCTTCTGTAATATGATCCAAATAACCTTTTCTCTAAATGAGAATATGATTTGAAAGTGAAAATAGTCTCTCACAGTTGACTTGCTCGGCGTGTCATTTCGCTAAATTGCTCTACAGGACCATGGTTTTATAAAGCAATGAAAGTGACTGCCACTACTCAGTAAATTAGCTATAAACACAATCTGTTCTTTTGCGGTGTGTTGTGTTATGCAGCGTGTGTGTCTGCGTGCGGAGTTACGATATACAGACACATAGCAAAGATGGAACCATGTTGCTGCCATGTCCTAGTTAAGGGTACACACTGTGCATTATAATATTGTGTACGGACAGATGGAGGGAGTGGTTGAGATATTCTATCAAGGGCATCCATGCTGAGGTACTTAACAGTCTGTGTTTTCCAGATATTGCAGTGTAGCTTATTATCTTGTGGACTCGGCCCTTCCCCACTTAGAGTTTATGTCTGTCTGTGAATAAAATGCAATAGAGCGCTGAATAAATGTAAAAAGGTCAAAGAAGTAATTAAGGGTATAATGATTAAAAAAGACTACTCTTTCTTAATGACGCTCCCACTTTGTCAGACTTTGCACAAAAAAAAAGTGGGGCGCGTTGATTGGATGCGTTATTTGGCTTTTTAGATGATGACTGATGCTAAATCGTTTTTGAGGAATGATATTTCTTACGTCTTGTAAAGTTCTGAAAGTTAAAAAGCTTTTGTGGCTTTAACCCAGGAGGGCCAGCCATACTGTCAGCAATGTGAAACCCCATCTCACTGATTGGCTCTGGCTCACATCCATGAACACACACACGCTTGTGCATGAAATCCGTACACACACGCAAACGTTTCCGAGGACAGGCTTACACACACACGGACAAAAGTACGCTTTGGGTTCATGGAGTGCATCACAGTCCAGAGGTGGAACTACTATACTTAGGTACAGATTCGAGGTACTAGCACTTTACTACTCCACTATAATGCAGGGGAAAATATTGTATTTTTTACCCCACTACATTTGTCTGACATTTTCAGTTACTAGTTACACTTCAGATGACAATTTTTCATACCCTTCCTGTCCAGTGAAAACCACGTATCTCTAACTTTGGTGGTTTGAATGTTTCTGTTGGAAAATGTAATGCGTCATCACAAAACTGAAAAGAGGCCTGTTTTTCTGAGCTCATGAAAAGTTGACTTGTTGGTTTGGTTCTGACAAGACAGTGATGGTACATACATATACATACAATGATCTTATAGAATATGACGCACTGCTGTAGATTAAGCTACCCAACATTATATAAAGTAGTTAAAATAAGCTGAACCTTAAACATCTGCAACAGTAAAATTCAACATTCAGATTAATGCAGGAGTGATATTAACCAAAAACATCATATATGCTTGACTTTGCTGATAACATATACTTTTACTTAAGTGGGGATTTGAATGCATGACTTTTACTTGTAGTATTTTCACAGTAGTTTTACTTAAGCAAAGGATCTGAATACTTTTTCCTCGACTGTCACAGCCTGACACGGTGACTGCTGCTGGACCCCAGACGCGTGCCTCAGCCTGTGCCTCCAGCCTGCTAATTTGGAAAGCAGAGCGCTGGCTAATTGTCATGAACTCCTCTTGCCCTCCATTCTGCCCTGCTTCTCCACCCTAAACCCCTCCTAGTCACAGATCTTAATGGATTAACTGTAGGCTGGTGTTGTCCCTCTTACTCTCCCATTCTCTCTCTCTCACACACACACTTATGGTGCGTTCTGCCACGCCCTGAAGGATAGAAAAACGTTTCTGGTTGCATTGCCCGGTTTGAATGTTTGAATACTGTACATACACAACAAACTCTGCGGCAGCCAACATGTAGTATTATGATAGGGAGTGAGAACGAGCAGGCAAAGAATAGCATAGTTTGAATATGCAGCGTGCAGACGGTGATAATTGTGGGCGCTCTCGGTTTGAGTCTTGTTAACTGTCAGACGCGGCGTTTCAACACCTGTCTTATGTTTCACTCTGCATAATAAGACGTCTATTTAAAGGAGGAGAAGTGAAGATACCAGCTGAGGCGTTAGCTCAAAGTGCAGGAAGAAAATACCTTGATTATTAACAAGAGATGGAAAACTTATGTTTTTCACCGAAACTGATCTTTGCTATTGCGAGTCAGAGCAAATTAACGCAACCAAGGACATGAGACAGAAAAAACACAACCTGAAAGTGAATTACCTCTCTCACGCCGAGCGGCAACATCGCCGTGCTCGACGATATAAACAAAGATGAGAGCAACTCATGAGGCTGAGTTGATTCCAATTCAGAATCTCACACAGCAGTCTATGCAGTAAAACAGTCTAATACATTTAATAGCCCAGAACAGGCTCCTCAGTATGCTGCGGCTTACTTAGGCTCTTTTTGATTTGCCCTTGAAGGATAGATTTAGTTGCTCTATTGAAGTTCTGGCAGTGGTAGCATCTTGCTGTGCTACTCAGAGTGATGATCGCCTCTTTCTTGGCAGGTGTCCACCCTCTGCCGGTAACAATCAACAAATGAGAATCGCAGCCTTCGACTCGCCCGTCTCCCTGCCCGGCGACAAACTCCGCATCACCACACACCAGACGGCTATTAACACAATGCGGCTGTGTCCGGACGACAATGGGCAGTTTGGATTCGGCTGACTTTTGTTGTTCGCTCTCAGTGTTAAGACCCGGGGCTTTATTTTCATAAATCAATGGCGCACACGGCGTGGATACTGATTTTTGGTCATTTCATGGTCAAAGGCGCGCGGTGCACCTGCATTGCTGTTGTGCGTTCAATCAGATCACCTCTATTCTTTGTCTTCAAAAGCCGAGCGCTCTCTGCCACCGTGCTCTGACAATTTAGTAATTGAGGGGAGCAGTTGGGAGTAGTTCTGCCACAAAAGCTGCTCGGAAAGAGGAAACTGATGTCCTTAAGCGAGTGGGAGCGGAATCACCACAACAGCACCTTATTCAATCCGCAGAGAGCAAATGATGTTAAATTATCTTGGGAGGACAGTCAAGTTCACAGTCAGTCACTTGAATACTAAATGACTGCAGATGAGAAGAAAAGAAAGAAAGAAAGATTCGCCAGGTCAAACACTCGCCAACAACACAGAGAGCAAAAAAAGCATCTACAGTGATAATGTTCTCCAACGTGCTGCGACAAACAAAGACCTCAAGCACATCTCACACATTTTATCTTCAAATCCTATCCTGACTCTGAAAATACATCCTGGTAAAATATCTCCATGCACTGTTTCTCATACGGTTAAAGACGCTAATTATCAGATCCTAAAATAAGGCCACAAAAATCTAATAGTTGGCTCATTATTTCAAAGCCAGTCACACATTTTGGAGACATCCTGCTGACAAACTAACTAAAAGAGGTGAAAACATGTTGAGATCCTGACTGATAATGCAATGTTAATGAGTAATAATTGAGTTACAGCTCGATGCTCTGAGTTCAGTGTTCCTGGTGTTGATTGAATAAAAAAATGACATATGGCTTTATCTGGAAAAACTAACAACTAAATCTAACTTGGCCCGCCAGTCTAGACATGTGTGAATTCACAGAGGTGCTTAGAGAAAGTGGATCCCTTAAGTGGCATATGTTACTTAAATATACACTATATTAATACAAGTGTTTTGATCAAATTGAACTAATCTAGTCGACGCCTTCCTCCTACATCCTCTTCCCTCCGTGTCAGTGGGCATGATACACAGTCAGCTTAACCCCTGCCTGTGTCACTCTCCCTGGTAGAAACTCCTCTGATCAGAAATGAATTCTTCATGCTGATCCCGGAACAAGGCTGTGCTGCATTTGTCACAGCCACTTTCTTCCACTTTAACTCAAAGCTGTTTGGTATGGCTGGAGCTTTGCACACTGCAGAGATGTGACAGGGGGCTGTTTGAAAGCTCAGGCTGAACCCCTCTGTCTCTGTCTGTGGAATCGGGAGTGAAGCGCTTATTCAATCACTCTGTAAACTCTGTAAATTCATCTTTTGTAGGTTTAATCTAAATAACACTTAGATACCCGCCTTCTCTCTGTTTTGATTAATTAGTGTTTCGACTGGAGAAAACATTCAATGCACGCATGAAAAATGAAGACAAAACGCACTCGTTTATTTCGCTCCTTTCTGTTAAGCAAACACACTGATGATTTTTCTTTATGGAAGAAATAATAGTGGGTCTTTGAGGCTGTAGCCTAACACAAATGAGAGGTTTGTGGAGGTGCCCAGAGAGGCTTAGCTATGCATTGGCTGTTGAGTCTGGCATGTGTTCTGGCACGGAGAGTGTATTCTCAACAGGACTCTGGTGGATTAGTGTCCATTTGGACAACAGAGTGGTCCGCAGCTTGGGGTGACATTCAACTTCAGCAGGCCAGCAGCTCACACACTGATCGTGAAGTTTAGTCTGGCTGTTAATTGTCACTGGTGAATGGTGAATGAAATCTAATTGTTACAGTTGGAGTCTCGAAGATGAGCGAACCTGTTTGTGCTCTGTCGTGCTCCTGTCTTCTAGTCTAACGCGGATGACTCTGTATGTGTGAAATGAAGCGGGGGCTGATCTGCGGTGTGGTGGGTCATGGGGTATAGTGGTGGGCTTTGGGGCTGCGGGGACGGCAGCCCTTTTTGCGTTTGATCCCGGTCGGGGTACATCCATGCTCACACAGGGCGACTGCTGTGGTCCATCTGGTGAAGGCATTAATCACCCCCTCATACACACACACACACATACATACACACACACACACTAATAACACAAAGCACAGATAGCTGCCTACTTGAGGTTCTTTATACCGCTGCTCACTTTCAGACCCTTTCATTTCCATTATTTATTTTAGTCATCCCTGCAGTACCTGGAGTCCTGTTTTCTTCATTTACAGAATCTCTTGCTCAGACCTGAGGTGGAAAAATGCGCGTCGCTGAAACACCACCTGCCATCTGTAATGATGTTTAAACCCATGTCAGACCCCTCCCTCCTCCCTCACACACACACACTATCAGATCTCCATATATGGCTGCTCTACTGGCTTTTGATGAAGAATAACCTTTTAGAAATGAGATGCATCCGGAGTCTTTCACAGGGCTGGCCTACAGTACTGTGGAACCCAAACATGCCCAAGCTGCACAAATCCAGCTCTCCAAATGTCACTTCATGCTTAACCGCCCTTTCTTATGCTTGAAGAAAAGCAAGTGGGCAATGCACAACGAGAAAAACTCCGCTGGGTTTCAGTTTAAATGTCTACATGCTTAGAGACATGTTTCAGTCATTGTGTGTTGCCGAGACATTTGGTCAATTGGAATGAGGAGAATTCTTTACAAACAACTCAAGTTATAATTTTCAATGATGGAAATAAGATCGATTATTGCAATAAGACAAACAATGATATCAAAATATGTATGTAATCCTGCAAACTAGCTCACTTTACAGCCACTAATGCACAAGTCAAGATAAACTTCATGGTAAACATTTCAACCTGAATGCTCCTGTTGGAATTCATTCATTATTAAAGGGTTAGGAGATAATGATAATGCTGTTGTTGCATCCCTCTGCGCTGTGTATAGGAACCACTTACTGTTAGCCTCCCCTTGGGCAAAAATAACTGTACTATTTTCATCAATTTCCGACTTGTCCGATAGCCTCCTTACTGAAGCTAATCAATTAAAAGAATCTATCACACACTTAAAACTACTTGCATACAGTATACAAAGGCCTCGACTACTGGACTCCTCCCAGTAGAGCCATTGGCGAGCTACTGTAACCCGAATGGTCACTGCTCCTCGGCACTAATGCACAGGTCAGCCGTACATCATTTATTCATGGTGACAGCAGATACTTTGCTTCATCCCCGGCAATTAGCGAATCAATAAAACAGCATTGGCTTTGAAACTATCCATTCTGAGAGGACAAAAAAAAATAGTGTTGTTCATCAACATGCCAGGATTCCAGACAGAGACAATCACTCAAGTATAGGCAGTGTTTGTCAGCTCAGCATCAACAGGCGCTGAGCTGTCAACAATAAAGCACATTTCCTCACATCGCTGCTCTTAAAATGATGCCAGATATTGTCTGGTCAGAAGCCCTCACCTATAAAACGGGTGTCTGTTCCATATAATATCTCAAATTGGGGTCTGCAAAGGGCGTAATCTATAAACGTCACCCTTGAAAAGAGGCGATTTAACGTTCTTTTTTTCGTCAGAGGAATTTGTTTGCATCATGCGTTTGTGTCTATTGTGAAGGAGATGACTGAGCTGGAGCCATCTGAGTGAGATTATCACAGACAGGTCAGTAAAGGCCTTGCACTGGCTAATACCTCTTTTGTCAAAGTTTATAAGGCTGACATATCCCGGGTACAATTCCACATCAACGTCAGCTTCATAATTAATTCTGTAAATGTGCGTGATCCAATACACACACCTCATTCTGCTCTTTAAAGGGAACGTGATGTCGACCTAAAATGACATCTGATTTAGCCCAAAACCTCTGAATTTGACTTCACTGTCAAACAGCAGCCGAGGCATTTTTCTGCCTCTCAATCGTAATCGTTAATGTTTGTTTGCAAAAAAACAAACTCCGAACTCACCAAATCTGAAAACACAGTGCTGCTTTCTCTCTCCAGCCTTTTCTGTTTCATTATTCTCCCTCTATTTATCCTTTTAAGCCGAATGAAATGACTGCAACTGGATGTGAAAACATTGTCCAAGAGAGGCAACAAATTTGTCTCTGAAATTAAATGCTTTCCTCCACCAAGCAAAAGAGCAGCCCTGGGAATTTTCATTTTGAATTAAAGAAGAAAAATGAACAGCAGGAAGTGAGATTATTTTGTTTATTCAACCTATTGAACTGTACAAATGTAGCCAGTGACTTGAGGTAAATCCCCTGAAGAATTCACAGGCCCACCACGGACATATAATCCACTAACACATAAACTGTGATAATTATGTGTGCATGCATGCTTTTGCTTTATAGCTGACGTTTACATGATTTTGTGCTTTCTATTTTTCTATTTTTGCCACCTCAAGGCCCTTGTCTGGATTTTTTAGGCGCATAAATATTATTATTGTTTTTCCATATATCATTGGACATCTGCATTTTGTTTATTTCTTAATTGAAAACATATGCCTGCTTTATTGCTGCATTCACAAACATCATTATCAGAAAACTTGAATATCTTGCATTTAGTTATGTTAATCCATGTGTTAAAAGACCTGTCAATCAGTGTGGGAATAATAGCAGGTTCCAATCTTCTGCTTTGGTTTTTGGTGCCGGGGGCGACCCTTTTGTTTGCATTGGGATTATGGGTTGCGCTCTCTGCCCACCTCTATAATAATTACTTAGCGTTTCTTTGTTGAAGTGACACGATCAGTTTGTTGCTAGACACTTTCAGCAGTGCACAGACTCTTCTCAGAAAGCCTGGACCCTGCCACTATCATTATATTGGTGAAATTACAGGTCATTACTTCCAGGTCAAAGTACCTGAACACAGGAAGGTGACCTCTGCTTGGGCGTGGGCGCTTGTGTTGCTGCAGCAGCCTACCCTGTCGTTCGACTATTGTTTATGGATCATCCACATCTCCATTCTTTATGTCTCATGTATAGAGTCAATGGGTATGAAAAATAGGTAATGATCAAAAGCATGGTAATTCGTGATGAAATACACACTAAAAGGCACCCTGCGAATGTGCAAAATTGCTGGGTTGGGTGTGCAAAAAAAAAAAAAAAAAAAATGCAGAGACGGCAGCTGAGAGACAGTGAGGAGAAAGAGAGAGAGTTCACTTAGCTTTACAGTGTGTGTGTGAGTGTGTGTGTGTGTGCGCCTGTGCATGAGCCTGCAGACACCTGCTCCATTCTGCAGTGATGGCTCCCAGCGGGACACAGGCTCAGCTGCTGATCTCTAGGCCCTCCCTGCAGCACTGGTGGCCAGCACACACACACACACGCACACACACACACAGCCCATCCAACAAATCTGAACCCTTCAGGCCCCCCCCTCACTGTGTCTCTCAGCCTCTCTGTGTTCCCCCGTAACTGACACACCACATGTGCTCATATCAAGTCAAACATGACATGATGTACACACACGCACAAAGCCGCACTGGCTGCGTTCGTATGATGTTGCATGTAAATTCGACGACACTGCACGGTCATAACTCGCCCCGCTCTGATATTGCGCTATAGGGATGATATGGCTGACGAGCTTGTCTCCTCTTCTACTACCCTATAGCTAAAAAGCTTTACTGAGCCCTGCACTACATTGAACCTCCGTACTGTGTGCCGCCGTAATCACAGTTAAAAAGGAAAAGGATCAAATGATATAAAGCAGACATATCGGCCTTTTCCTAATTTTTTTAATAAATCTTTTTAGCCGATCATTTAATACTTCATGTTAGTAAGATATAACACAACAATCACCCACCATTGTACTCGAGGCGTGATTGTATTTGTTGCTGTATTTTGCACACACATGCCCATCTCTCGGTTTCTCAGACTGTGAGCGTCTTTTTCCTCATGTGGCGTCGTTCGGCAGGGTTGTGGAGCATAAATGAAGTAATTTCCTGGATATAGAGAACACTGCAATCAAGGAAAGGGGAAGTGCAGCAAGCAGCAGATGGAAGGAGCTAATCATTGTTATGAAATAGAGATGACCTCTAACTATCTCCTGGCTGCTAATGTACCGGAGCTACACACGTTTGCCAGCCTCAGTGCCACGTTCCCCCCTTTTCTCTCCTTCTTCCTTCCTCTGCCTGTTTGTTGTTGTGGTGATGATGAACCCTCTTCACGCAGGTCTGAAATACAACCCTGTTTTTTTTTTTTTATGTTGAAACAGAAAAGATTGGAGTTGTCAAACAAAGCCTAGTGTCACATAGAGAACGGCAGCTGCCTGCAGTGGGTAATCAGTGGAGCTTTCTACAAATTAACAGCATTCAGCTCTGAAGCACGGCGCACTGCAGGTTTTTAGATGTGGGCTTTTGAAAATTAGATCTCACTGACTGAAATACGGAATAATTTGCAATTCAGGTTTTTTTTTTGTTTTTTTTTTCAATTTTAATTTGATCCGCTTTGTGTAAGGTGACGTGGCTGAGATTACCTGGTCATCCTCAAGCTGTAAACTGACATTGCGGGGTGCTCATTTTGAACAGAGGAACATCAGTCTGAATTTCATTAATTGCATGAGGAATCTTTCCTCCGTGTGCCTGGGTACTGATCTGGTTTAAATCTTTGAATGCTCTTTTAAATGCACTTTAAAGATGCACGACTGAGAACATGCACACACACACACACGCAAAGAGACATGCAACTCAAACACACACACACAAATGCTCTAAACAAACTGCACACATAGCATACCCAGGGAAAGTGATGTTAAACTTTGCTGCAGGCGTATAGTGTGTGTGAGATAAAACTATTTAGCTATTTATTCATTTATCAAAGCACTCATTTAATGCAGTGGTGCATTAAATGGAAATACACTGTAGGGCCTTAGTGTTGAATGGTTATATTATAAAACCGTGAGATTAATACATAAACTAGCTGTATATTTTATAAAACAATGAATTTTCTTTTTCTGTATATGGAGAATGTTTTGCTGCCGGTCTAGAAATATATTTCCGTTTGATACCACCGTAAGTCAAAAATGCGATGCTGCTTTTGTAGCTTTACACGCCAAAGCCACCAGAATCTTCCAGCACATTTATCTAATGTATGCAAATGATCTTGCTGTGCTTAATGAAGGCACCATTAATCACTATAACGATGGTCTTTTTTAACCAGGGTAATCATGTGCACGCACACCCACGTGCACGCGCGCGCACGTTTCCAAACGCATAAACACACATGTCTGCACACGCACAAGGAACATGCCTCATCACCAGCAACACACTGATGACAAATGTGCAAAAATCACTAAAACAAACCATTATCAAACCATTTTACCAGAAATGGAACTATGAATGATGAGGCACTCGGTTATTAATAACAATGTTTTGAATTCATTTTCTCCCCATACTTTTTATTCTTAAATATATTAAACTGAAAACGAGTCATCTGGTCATCCGGCTGCTTAGGTAATTACCTCAAATTCTGCTATTCCAGCTCATAAGATGCCGATAAGATGCATCAAAATATGTTAACACGTCAATCATGTTTATATAATAAATTCAGCTAATTAGTTCCACTAGTTTCAACAAATAATTTATGGTCCAGCAGCTTTATGCAAACAGCAGATAACACTGTTGTGAGTCGCAATGGGCAGTGGAAAACACAGCAATTTTGTGTGCTGTATAATAAGAACAAAACACTGGACAGGCGTCTTTGAACTCATGTAAGAATTCAAAGCAAAAAAAAAAAACTGGAAAAACATTTTTGAAGCCCAACTCCTAACGGACGTATTTCACCGCTTATCCTTGCCGTGCATTTGCATACAGTTGACGGAAACCCCTGGGTACAGTCAGCAGCATGACAGTGGGTTATGAAGGCTTCCGGGAGGCTCTGGGGTGTGGATCTGAGCCAGTTTGAAGGGGAGCCGAACCAATGAAGAGCCCACAGCGGATTAGACACCCACAGCTTCATGTCGCTTTAATGCGGCGAGTCAGGGATTTTCTTACAACGCTTTTGCCTAAACGCTCAGGGTTTTCTCATGCCCCTTTTTCTCTCTCATTCACTTCCCCTTGAAGTAATCTTTCCTATGTAAATGGCAGAGTAATGTTTTCTTCCAGTGCGAAATGTGCCATCTATCTACAGCGTCCCTGCTTCCTCTGTGAACGTGCCTCGTCAGATGTTTATTGGAAATGAATTGACAGTTACGATCAAATGTCATCCGACACCTTACATAACTGTACAGTGAATCTCCTGAAGCTGTGGAGAAAATAATCTCTCCTTTTCAGGGATGTTATATAAAGTTCAAAATGGTAGAATTGCAGGTGTGCTCGTTAATATTAATTCACTGTGAAAGTAAATTCGTCATCAAGGCGCAAATACAAACATTTAACGCGAACGCTGCCGATGCTGCCGGAATTCACCAAATACAACAAACGTGAAATATATTACACACACTCACACACATACACACACACACACAAACACCTCGAATTCCCTTGATAACAGTCTGACTGGCAGAGGCTAAAGACAGAGTAGGCGTCCGTAATTGAACAAACATAACAATGTAAATATTTACTAATACTATCCATTGGGGATACAGGCAGATATCCCACAATTGATTTGCTCTCTTTCTGCCCTTTTGCTCTTTTCCTCACACACACACACACACCCTCACACACACATATTCACACATACTAACTACCACTCTCGTCTTTTTTTTTTTCCCTGTTTCTTTTCTTGCCATTACGCTTGCCTGTGTTCATTAAAGAGATGGAGATATATTGGTCTGTCTATCCTCTTACCAGGGGTGACCTGTAGCCCATCTGGGCTGGCGATGACGGGAGATCCCTGGGAAATAGCGGCGAGCGCGTCTCGGGGACGGAGCCCACGCCACTGGCTGCTAGTCCCGAGAGCTGCCCGTACCTCGCCATCATCTTGAGATGCTGCTCACAGAACACACACACTCATACACAGACACAGGAGGAGAGGGGTGGAGAGAAAGAGAGAGAGAGAGGGGAAAAAGAGAAGGAGGTGGTGTGAGAGAAGGGAAGGAGAACAGATAACAGCAGGTAGGAAGGACGGTGGAGAATGGTTAAGGACAGAAGGGGGGGG